>CAJPEV010000966.1:20069-83738 GCA_905338385.1 Darwinula stevensoni
CAGCCAGTAGAAATGACATTGAAAATAATGATTGGTTCAGCCATCCCTAGGGTGAATGGTTGGTGATGGTTGGGGTTGAGGTGGATCTGAGTGTCTTCACTACTTGCTAAAGACCTTGAAGGTCATTTTAAATTATTGGAGCATAACAAGGAACTTTTCAACACACTTCTGCAACATTTGATGGATTACTGCAGCTGTATTCCCCGGTTCGAGACAAAATGTGACGAAGTATTGCTTCATGCGGGGAATGTGACAGACGCCTTACACACTGCGTTGCTACATTGCCAGCCAAACTCTCATTCAAGGTGCTAGTCAGATGAGAACTGACACAGCACTGTCCAACAGTCTAATCTATCAGTCCATGGAATGAAAATAATGTTTGTGATATTGGCAGACTCACAAAAATATCAGTCCGGGAACTTTATTGCCAGACCTCGTATTACAGGTGCACAGTTGACGCCAACAGAAAATAGATGAAAAAATAATTTAAAAATCAAAACGATCTCTTTGTGTTCAAACTATGAAGATCAGTTTGAAACAGTCTTGCATGTTGTGTTCCAGTCAGAACGCTTTTTCTCAGCGTTCAGTTGATTTACGACGAAAATTCACATCGTGCCAATACTTTTGATTGACTTCTGTATATAGACGATCGTGACTGACTGACTGACTGACTGACGCTAATTCTGACCATGTTCTAGAAGGGTTGGAAATCTCAAACTTGGTACCCATGTACCTTTTGGGATGCAGAGTTTAGAAAAAAATCCGACTTTGGAGGTATATGACCTGGGGGTTCAAATTTCTGGGGAAACGTTTTTCTTGAATATATTTTGTGACAGATGAGGAGGGCATTCAGAGACCTGGATGTGCTGGGTTCGGTGGTGAAGTAATAGCATAACTGACTGGCAATCAGAAGGGCAGGGTTCAATGCCAGGCCATTCCTTGGCTTTCGTTTGGTTTTGTTTGCCCTCCATGTCCCGTTACTCAATCCCCCACCATAACATTACTTTTGCTTGAGTAAATGGGAGAGACATGGAAAGCTGAAACTTGGCAAAGAGAACCAATTAGTGACTTCCTCCTCAATTCAGACTTCCAGATTCTGAATGACAACTTCCATACCTATCACATTGATCGTGAGGGAGCTTCATACAGACTGGATCTCGCAATTGGAAACCTCGCATTGCTCGACTTCTTCCCCTCTTTAAGTCTGGTGGAAGAACTCGGCAGCGATCACCTCCCAATTCATGTCACGCTCGATATCCGCGCCCCCTCTCGTTCCAACTTCGTGAGGGAGGTATAAGACTTTAAAAATGCAGACTGGGGCGAATTTCACAAAATCCTAGATTCGCTCCTCCCAGACACGCTGGCCCTAGGAACTCCCTCACTCCTAGACGACTCTGCAACCATCGTAGCAGAAGCGGTTTTCATCGCACAAGACCTCGCTCTCCCCAAGGTCGCTCGTCGCCTAGGACGTCCTTACTCCATCTCTACTGCTACACTGAATATCCGTGAACGCCGACGTTTTCGTAGAATCTACCACCGTCACGGTTACTCCGAACTCAGGCCCATCATCAATGGCCTTAACAAGGAAATTAAATAGTTACTTGCCCTTTATCAAGAAACTTACTGGGATACATATTTCTCCAATCTAAATCAGGAGACAGATCCCAAAGACTTTTGGAAACTCTTCCAACGTGTCGGCAAACCCTCATCAGCTACCACCAAACCACTGAAGATAGGAACAAGAGTCGTCATCACTGATGAAGGCAAAGCGGAAGTCTTTGGCGAATCACTAGTTTCTGCCATGACTACACCTTTCCGCCTTCACAGTCAATTCTCTCCCAAGGCCTATCCTCAGGATGATATCATTGCCTTCTCTTCCGACAACGTCCTCTCCCATCCAGACCCCAACAACATCTGGTGTCCTATAGACCCAGAATAGATCTGCAACGCTCTTCAATTTATAGCTAACAAAGCCTCAGTGATCGATAAAGTTCTTTTCTCGTCCCTGAAGCACGGCTCGGCCAAACTAATTGACCGACTATGCGATCTGCACAATGCCAGCCGAAATCTCTTCCATGTCCCACCTTCCTGGAAATCGGCAATCGTAACAATGATTCCGAAGCCAGGAAAGGGTCAATCAGACACATCTTCATTTCGACCTATCACCCTTTTGAATTGTATAGGTAAACTCCTGGAGAAGATCTTAACGACAAGGATGGCGTCCTACCTAGAAGACAAACGCCTTCTGAATCCAGCTCGAGCTGGCTTTAGCCGAGGAAGGTCAACCGTAGAACAGCTAACACGGCTGACACATAGAGCGCTACACACTACGCACAAAGGAATGCATTTCCTAGCCCTCTTTTTCGACGTCACCAAGGCGTTCGACAAGGTTTGGCATCAGGGCCTGCTCTACAAGCTCCATCATCAACTCTTCCTACCGACTCCAGTCCTCAGGTGGATACAATCCTATCTTACAGGTCGCACATTCCAGGTTCGAGTCAACAACCAGCTGTCTAATTCTTACACCACTACAGCTGGAGTACCACAGGATCGGTCTTGGCACCGCTGCTTTTTCTTGCGTTTGTCAACGACTTACCTCGACACATACCATCACATGCACATGTCAGCCAATATGCAGACGATACAGTCATATGGCTCACGAGAAGAAATGAAGTCAAGCTAGAAAAGGACGCCCAACTTGTCCTCGATGCTCTTTCATCCTACTGTAAGGATTGGAGGATTTCCACGAATCCTTCCAAATTCTCATACCTTTACGTGCCGAAAAGCATATCCCGAGACACCTACGATTTTAGGCTTTGGATGCATGGGGACCTNAACATTTGATGGATTACTGCAGCTGTATTCCCCGGTTCGAGACAAAAAGTGATTAAGCATTGCTTCACTCTGGGAATATGACAGACGCCTTTCACACTGCGTTGCTACATTGGCAGCCAAACTCTCATTCAAGGTGCGTGTCAGATGAGAACTGACACAGCACTGCCCAACCGTCTAATATATCTGTCCAAGGAATGAAAATAATGTTTTTGATATTGACAGACTCACAAAAAAATCAGTCCGGGAGCTTTATTGCCAGACCTCGTATTACAGGTGCACAGTTGAAGCCAACAGAAAATAGATGAAAAAATAATTAAAAAATCAAAATGATCTCTGTGTTCAAACTACGAAGACCAGTTTGAAATAGTCTCGCATGTTGTGTTCCAGTCGGAACGCTTTCTCTCAGCGTTCAGTTGATTTACGCCGAAAAGTCACATCGTGCTAATACTTTTGAGCGCTACTGTATATATATATATATATAGGTTCTATTAACCAATTAGCTTGATTTTGGCCCATTGAATGGAGAGAAAATCCTTCTGCACTGGGATTTGCAGAGGGTGTGCGCTAGTCCTTCGAGGAATTAGGTAGAGAAGGCCGGAGGGAAGAAGGGAAAAACCTGTGTAGGCGAACGCACCTTCTTTTCCCCCGTCAATATAGTCAGATTACTTCCTGAATAAATTATTCTTCGCAGTCTTCCCTCGAGCAAGTCTAGTCCCAAGCTACCGTGGGGGAGGAGAGAGAAAAACGAAGAAACGAGATAGAGTGCGAGGAGTCTTTCGTCGTTTCTTCTCGCTGGGCTGAATGGACTAATTTAGGACGAATGCAGAAATTACTTCTCTTCGAAATTCTGTCTCGAGAAATTCAAACCCTATAGACCCTATAGGGGTGCACATTATACGGCCCGCGAATCCCTTTTTCGCGGCCCGTCACGACTGGTGGCGTTATAAGAGATACCATGGTTCCTGCCCTGTTGGCCACAGCTATGGTCAACCAGCTGCGGTAGGTGAGTAAAAATCGCAAATGGCCCCACAGCCTTTTGAGTTGTGTACCCCTGCTTAGACAATAGGGTCCCCATATGGGCCGATTTTGTAACTACTGTATATTAGATTCCGTTTAACCGACTTGGCGCATGACAGAAAAACGAGAGACGGAAGTCAATCAATTTCCTTTTCCTTGTCTTAGGAAGAATGCTGCACGAAAAAGACACCACCTCCCCCTCACCAGAATTGGCAAAAATGGAGGAAGGCTACCCGAAGCGAAACACAAAAAAAAAACAGTTATGAAAAGAGCAACCCGGGAAAGAGAAATTTTAAAAGGCTCTTGGAACCTGTTTCCTGGATTATACTGAAATACCCTGTGCCTAAATCACGATGTCAAAAATACGAATTTGATTTCTATAACGCGAATTACAAGAATCTATAGCTCTAGAGCAGTGATGAGCAACCCGCGGCCCGTGGGCCGCATGTGACCCGCGAGGTCCTGGTGTGCGGCCCGCGGGACTTTGACAACTGAATTTTTTTTCCCTCTTGTCTGCCACCCGGAGTGGAGCGCAAGTGCGCTCAAGGATTCCGTTGCCCACTGCAAGAGATACCGAAGCAAGAAATATAACATAAATGCTATATTTCCGCTGCAAATATCCCCTCGATCTCTTCTTGGTCAGTGTATCACTGCTCTCAGAGCAAGCGGCTTGCTTGGTATTTTGCCCAGTAAATATTTGAAAATTTTCAAAATTAATTCTTTGCATTTCATTAACATAAGCCCGGCTTTGTAAACCAGATAGTGAAATAGTTTAAGATTATTTTGGTACTCTGCAGGCATAAAGCCTGTAATTCAGTATGAAAAAAAAAATACATGCTGCCCGCCGGGAACCTGAATGGTTCACTTGCGGCCCACAGTCAAACAAAGGTTGCTCATCACTGCTCTAGAGTAATATACGCAAAATATACAAAATTAAGTGTTTTTTTTTCATTCTTAAGTATGCTATTAAAAGCAAGCTTGAACTTCATGTAGCATTTATGTGGTTTCATCTCGGGAGGACATTTTTTCCTGATACACGCCTGCACACTAGGGTCTGAATACACAAACCTCATTACGGGGAAATAAATGGACCTTTAAGCTAAAGAGCTCTTTTCCTCCCACAGGAGTCCATGAATTCTTAAAGGAAAAAGGAGGCGTTAGCATTCGAGCTTAGTCTTCCGGAAGCAAATATATTTTCCTGGAAGCATTTTCAAGGACGAAACCCAGCCTGTAGGAATGTAACGTAGGAGCTCCATGGAATAATATTAGGACTGACACGATAGCAGTTTTCAAAACATCGATGCATCAACCTGAACTATCGATAGTGTACCGATGCATCAGAGGGGGGGGGGGGGGGGGGGGGTTCAATCTTTTTTTACATACATTCGAGGAACCATCATAGAGATGGTGTCTATTTATCAGACGGTGTCTTGGAAATAGTCCTACAGTTCTTACCGCGATCGGGTGTAGGTTTGTCTTCCATCGTTTCTTGGCTCGATCGGAGCGCGAACCTTTATCCGTCTTCCATAATCTCACGCTTGTGATCCTCGTGCTGGGGAAATATGTGATCTTCGCAAGGAGTAATGAAACCTACCATGCCTTCAATTATCGAAGATGACATCCATTCATCGATGGATGCATCAGGACAGCCTAATTTTTTCTTATTGCCGTTGAGAATCAGTTGCCAAGCCCGTTCACAATTTTTTATATTTTTTTCTTCGTTCTACACGGTCTTCTTTGGACATCGGCGCCGGCAGATAGCAAACCTGCCGATAGTGCCAAACCGGCGGTTGCGAAAACATCGGTACAGCCGATAATAAGCAACGTCCATGAAAAAAATTTACTTTTCGTTCACCTTCAGTAAAGAGTTTAAATGCCCCAGGGCAAGTTAAAAATTTTAAAAAGTTAAACTTGTATAAGATGAGACAGGAATATAGAGAAGGGATTAAACAATGTACGTTTCGAAATCAAGGGAATATAAGAACAGTCCACTTTCGCAGCATGCACCTTATAAGATCGAGCCGAAGACTGAAACAGAAAAAAGAATTCTCGGTCTTCCCTCCCTCTCCTATCCCACTTTCTGCCTCCGATCCGACATGGTTTTTTTTTTCTTCTCCGTCTTTCATATAATCAGTCCCAGCATTTCCAGAATTAGATCGTGATAAATTGCTCGCCCATGCGGGTCACGCCGCCACTTCCTTTCCCCGCTTGGACGGACTGTATTCGCCTCAATCCAATGGGACATTTCCCCTTAAAAATCTTTTGCCGACACATCGCGATGATGAAAAAAATTATCCATACCTCCAACCATCGACAGCAGTATCGATACATCGATCTATCGTGACAGCCCTAGATAATATAGATGTGAACTGCCTTGGGTTAAATTTTAAAGTCTCCCTACATTCGAGGAACCATCATAGAGATGGTGTCTATTTATCAGACGGTGTCTTGGAAATAGTCCGACTTTTCGCGGTATCGAACTGTAGCAATCAAGAATTCTGGATTGCTTCCATCAGACGAAGCAATTCAGCTGACGATCAGAAAATGTTTATTTTTCGTGTACACATTCTCTTCTGGGCCTGGATTATGACAACATTCACATTTCATTCGTAATTGGGTTCTCGAAAATAATATTTCAGCCAACTTCATGTTTTTCAATTTCCTCCGAAAACCCTGAGAAACCAGTCCTTTCATGGACTGGTTTCTCGAGGTGTCTCAAGGTTCGGCCAATTAATTTTGTTTCTGTGTGCTCTCTTTCCCATGCAGACTTCTTTACGCTAACCTCTTTTACATCTTCAGCATAGCAGATTTTTTGGCAGCACAAATATTGAGCCATGTAATTGTGGCATCTATGAGAAACAGTAGGATGCCACTACTAACATCTTGTTCATCTGTTTCAGAGCCAGAACGTAACTAACATTTTTGATGACGTCACGAATTGACGCGGCCTATTACCTATATAATTAAAACTCCCACCGTTGCCTCGCTCCTTCACAATGAAGTGCTCATACCTCAGGTCAGGTGGCGAAACGATTATGTGGGCATGAGCTCAGTCTGCAGACGTACATTCTTATACTTCGTATTAAAAAAAGAGACGGAGGAAAGACAATGTAAGCCCTACTGGATTCCCTCTTTCCTCCTGTCTGATTACTTGAGGGGAAGGCTCGCCTCCTATTCTCCTACTAGACTTGAGGCAGTCTTTTCCTGAACAATACCAAGCCGTCAGAGTCAAGTTGGACTGGTATATTCCCTTCTTTTTTCTGGGTTCGCAAGGGTTAACCGAATGTGCCCGAGAACCACCTTGAAAAGGGATATTTTGATATTTTGAATTGCGGATCGTATGGAATACCGTGACGACTTTGTCGGACATTCCCTTGACGGATCCCGGAGACGTGGTCGGCCTGGAATGACCTCGACCCAGTTGACCGTCGGAGTTCCTGCCGAAGGTCACAAGAGTTCCTGTTTCCGTCAGGACGGCGGTGTGGTAGGAACTCATGGCAACGTCGACGACACGGGCCTGGACGCTGGCACACGGTGTGGGGACCAAGGCTTTCTCTTTTTCATTCTGCACATACAGCATATCACACTCATGGGCTTTAAATTTTAAAAGGACGCGTGATACACTTGGAAAAGGCACATGACGAGATTCCGTGCTGGGAATTGGATTCCTGGACTAAATGGGTCTCATCCCTTAAGGACTTGATAAGAGTCGGATGAGTCTCTCGAGGAAAACCTCGACACGAGATGAGACTCTCTTGAAATTCCCTCCTATCCTAGGATAAGGAAGAAAGGAGATTGAGGACCTGCTTCCTGAGAGAGATGAGAGGAGTAGGTGGGTTGAGGCCAAGCTTGTTCCGTGCGTTATTGCCGCAAGCAAACATGATCCCCCGTTCCGTGAGGAAGATGGTCCCGTCCCCGCCGCATCTCACGCTTTGGATCTGAACGTCGGGTGGCACTGTCACCGGCGTCGGAGACTGACTGTCACGGAGAAATCGACTCGTTTCGGATCGACTTGCAGCGTAAAACCTTTTGACTCGGCCATGCTACTGCATCCCGAGGCAAAGTAGACCCTAGCTATGCAGAATTTCACAAGGACGGAAATTTTCCTCGTCCCCCCGGGCCACCCCCAACAGTGAGTCTCGTTAATTTTAAGTATTTAAGTTAAATGAAAAAGCAAACGTTGACACTCTCGAGGTGGAGTGAAATTGATTTAATCTCGCTTCATGCTGAAGTGAAGAGGTCCCTTTAGAAAAAAGGACCAACCTACGAGCAACCAACCCACAACCTTTTACATGGGATTCTATGGAAGCAAAATGTTACCAATTTTGGCGATCCAAATATTGGAAATTCCAGGAAAATATCACACTTCGATTCCAAGCAACACGACTGCATTCAAAGCCTAAAACAGTCGGCATTGAGGCATACCAGTCATCCTCGTGGCCGAGACCGAGCCTCCCGCCCTCTCCCTTCCCCCACGAGTAGACATCCCCCTCCGACCCGACGATGACCACGTGCTTGTTCCCACACGCCACGGCGTTCACGTCTACGCTCAGCAGTTGCTCTGTGGCAGAGACAGAGGGAAATCCAAGTTTGGATATTCGGAATCGTTCTCGAGCATGTTATTTTCGCTCCCGAAGTCAAAAGCCTTAGGAAAAGTTAGGTACGACCGATCTAGTAGTGGATCTTTTTAGAACGTCATATTTGAAACTGGTTGCATGGAGGGGTATACCATCGAGAAGGAAAGAGTGTGCTAGAAATGTTTGAATAATTTACTATTCTTTTGCCGTTGGCATTATTTATCCGAATGTGACCTTGGCTTTTATCTTGTTCCTACAACCACTTATAAAATTGTTTTCTACTTGAGTATAGTCGAGTAACTAGGAACATGGCGAGTTTGTCGGCGAATTTGACAGGTCACCCCATTAGAGGTCATAAAATGTCAGCTAGTTGACAGTCCCCTCCCCTAGTCTCCAGCTTGGAAAAACAGGGTTGCCACACGCAGTTTTTATTAACAAGAACAGCAGGAATACTAAATGCGAGCAGGAGTGGTTGGCCTCTTAGGAATAACACAGGGACGTCACATGATGAAACTGCTTGCATGAGGAGATCGTAAAGACTGCAATAAAATATATATACTCACCTCTGAAAGGAAGACCCATGTGGCATTCGTTTCAGAATGTCATGTCTCTGACGGTTGGAGTTGATCCACCGACAAAGACCGGGGAGATCCTAAGTGATTCATTTCTATTTTTTTTATTATTTCCGTTTCCTTCTACTGTCCATATTCCCAGTGACTCGACTATACGTATTCCCCCCCCCCTCCTCCGTTTGTCAGTTTGCTTCATCAAGTGACAGAAGTGGTGCCTGCTACACAAATGTAGTGAGTCTTGAAGCGAATTCTCTCTTCCTGTAGAAGTCATGATGAAAAGGAAGCGAAGGAGTGAAACCAGTTAACGAACCGATGAGTTTGGGCTTTGAGGAGGAATTCCAGTCACCGTGACCGAGGCATCCTGAAGTCCCATCCCCACAACTCATCGCGATCCCGTTGTCACTGGCAAAGATACTGAACCCATCTCCAGCTCCAATCCTGCATGCATCCGATGAAAGGTCCACAATCGACTGAGCGAAAAGATGAAAAAAAAATCTATGGAGGGAGAGAGACTTGGTGATGGCCTTGCCCTTGAGCGACTCCACACAGGTCGGCTCGGCTCGCCAGTTTTCCAACATCTCATGACCCAACTGACCTCGTTTCCCCTCTCCCCACGTGAATACCAACAATTCTGAAAGGAAAATCGTCAGGCTAGGCATGGCGCATATGGCCCTAGGGCACAATAATGGACAGGGAATGAAAGACGAAGGTGAGAATGAAAGGACCAGCAGTCAAGGCGACGATGTGGGTGGTGGCGACGCAGACTTGGTTGATTCTCGACCTCGGTGGCAATCGTATCGGCTCCAGATGAAGCTGATTTTGATACGCCTTTATGTAATACAACACTGACCTGTCACAAAGAAAGCATATTTTTTTATTACTTACCATCCAATCAGTCGACCCTTGCTGTCTTCTCATAGGGACTGAAGGGCGAAAAAATCTTAAACACGATGGATATTGACCGGGATCTAAAAAAAAAACCATCATGCGCATTTGGGTTGTTGGATGAAGCGATTTTCTATATTTTATGAAATGTTTACCGCATTTAAATCGTGAGTTTTGGCCACGAACCATACAATTTAGAAGAAGCTGTTATGTCCAGTAATGGGCATCCTTTCAATAACCATTAGGAACATGTAACAGGGAGGGATGGGAGTGCAACGAGCAGCATTGGAAGACATGGCATCGCATGAGTTCAATTAGTAACCCTGTCTCTACTGCCATGTCTTCCCTTTCTCCCCGTTAATCAGTAATGGATGGCTATAAGATGGCAACATAAGCTACGAAGGCTGAAAAGGAAGTGGTAGCTCCGATTGGAGGCATGGCACTCCGGTCCAGGCTAAACGCTGCGCATGCGCCTTGAGGTCGAGATCCGGGAAGGCTGACGGCCTTTCCCGATATGAGAATATTTGCGACAAAAATTCTGCTTTTTGGTACAAATTTGTCGAAGTACGAACTTAGTCTGTATCTTGCCAATTTCAACCACCTTACCTGTCTTCACAGTGGTCAGTCAAACTTCTTGTCATCGTCAGTAAGACAAAGTGAGAGCGAAAAAGAGTAAAATTCCACCGTCGACGAATAAAAGTGTATCATCAACGTCACGAAATCCAATTTTTTTGTCTTAGAGTGCATATGTATACCTCACCTTGGTTGCTTCTGATTCCTGTCGTTCCCGTGACGAAGTGGGAGCAGCAGAGAGAGAAAGGGAAAAAGGTAATTAAAATGCAATTTAAAAAGTGTTGCGAAACGGTAGAACCCTCTCTGTGGTCGAGGACATTAACAAGACAAAAAAAAACTTGATATCCAAATTCGTTTAATTCTACGCATAAATCACGCAACTCTGATCTGTGCTGGCCACCATTTGAATATGATAAACTTTTATCAACTCCTCTGCAGACGTAGCCAGACTCACTTCAAAGTCTAAACAGCGAATGGTTGCAACACAGAATCAACGTTACCTGTAAAGAACACGTTATAGATATTCAATTTAAAGAAATCAAACCTGGATGCCCTTTTTAAGTAGCCTTATTCGTGTGCTTTGACCCCAAAGAGTGTTACTTCGCTTCGAAACAGCACAAATCACGGTGTAGGTCAAATTTTATTATATATTTTTTCAACCTGACGTTTAGTTGGACTGCAGCAAGAGCATTTCTGAATTCGGGATCGCTAGTGGAATCAAATCGGTCCAGTTCGTTCTGGTCGAACGAGATCAAGAGTTCCGGCATCCTCGTGTAGAGGATCTCAGCTGCAGTCGGTCGGAATTCCGGCTCCCTTTGCAGGAGATCCCGGACCAATTGCTTGAACAGGGGCGAATAATTCCCTCGAATCGGCGCGAACTGACCCTGTAATCGTGATCAAAATTGACTTTTGAAAACAAAACCGATATATACGGGTGCGAAGTGTTTTCCACTCTTTTCCCTGGCGCGGTTAATGATAATGGCAAATAATTGATTTTAATTGAGAAATGATATGAAAACGATATACTGACAGATGAGGAAAATATTCTGTCTGTATATTCTCTCTATGCGTTCTTAACCCATTCACTGGCATTGGGCGTCTCCTGACGCCCAGGAGACGCCAACGATGCCTCCATTGACTCCATTGACGCACCGAGGAGGAGGCTGGAGATTTAAATTCCCGATTGTCAGTGAAAGAGTTAAGTTGGGGGTAGGTGCATCTTCGCGTAAGATCAAAGGATTCCGAAAATGTCAGAAACTGGATCAATAAGCATCATCTTTAGGAAACTTTCCAGAGATTAACTTAAATGGAATGAGCTAAATTCAAAGAGGTAATGCATGATGAAACGAAGTGAATCCTTTAGAAACTCCATCTCAGCCTCCCCCGTACCTTCATAATTTTGTTGACAAGGGCAGGGAGATTGGATCCTTCAAAGGTCTTGTGCAGACAGGCCATCTCGTACAGGATGCAGCCCAAGGCCCAGATGTCGGATTTTTCGTCGTACTGCTTCTCCTCGCACTGGACAGGAATATCGATAGGATGCATTCAGTAACACCTGTAGTTTAAGACCTAGATGCATGACTATGGTTCTCTATCTAAAGGTCAGACCGAATAAAAATATATTTACTTTAAAACTACCTAAGTGGAACTGCACATCCGTTTCTACTTCATTGAACGATGAACGACCATTTGCCTTCGAATATAGGGCAACTTAATAGAAGTTTCATCTGAGGGAAATCTTAATGTGTCTTGTGTTGAGAATGCCATGAGCATGACACATGAGACAATCATCTCCTGATGTTAGAGAAAGACACAGGACGTAATGACGAGGGATTACCATTTCGGGACTGATGTAATAAGGAGTCCCGAGGACGGTGTTGGCACCGCCCTGCCTCGTCGTCAGCATCTTCGAGATCCCAAAATCCCCGACCTTCACGATCCCATTCTTCGTGAGAAAGATGTTGGCCGTCTTGAGATCTCTGTGCAAGATGTTGTGCTGGTGAATGTGCCTGATCGCCGAGACGATCTGATGGAATACGACGAGTATCTCCCGCTCCTCCAGCCGTCGGGTGAGCTGCGCCAGCCACGACGCCAGCGTCCCGTTGTCCGCGTATTCCATCTCGATCATGAGGACCCCGTCCCGCTCGAAGCTGTCCAGGTACCGGATGATGTTCGGGTGATCCAGGAGCGCGAGGACCTGGATCTCGTTCAGGGCCAGATGCCGTTCGCTGGCCGATAGGTCGTGCATGTTGATCTCTTTGATGACGACCTGGGTGTCGTCGTCCATCCGTCGGTACAGTACAGCCGTTCCGAATGCACCTGCAGAGTTTTTAGGGATCTTTTAGGAGTCGGAGAGAATCGCCTTTTGTAGGGCGTTTTAGGCAATTAATCCTTTAATTGCGCGAAAACTACTCACTTAATGGTCATCCTCAGCAAATATCTGATTAATTGTATTCATTTCACCTGATAGAATACACGTAAAAAATTCATGAACCTGCGTTATGCCGACAAAAAATGGGATGACAGCATGGACAATTTAAAAGGTATCATGTTCAACTTCATGCTCATGAATCCTGTAATTAACCTTAATTACCATGATTAACCTTAGCATGGCGCCAACATAAAATGACGAACGATAATTCACGAACCTTTGCCGACTTGGCGGATCCGTTCATAGCGAGAGAGGTCCTTGACCTTCGCGCCCATAGTGGTGACCCTCGCCGCCTGTTTCAGCTGATCCTTAAGTTTCTTCACGTGGAAATAGAGCTCACCGACCGTCATCGGCGAGTCCTTATCCGGGTACGGCTTCGACACCTGAATGTCCGCCCCGAACAAATCCTTGGACATCCCCACCGTAACCTGAGCGGGGGCATCCAAGGTCAGTCGATGGTTTCAAACGATGAATTACAGAATATGCAGTCTCTTCGGATCGATTTAGAGTCCCGGAATGGTAGCACGTCGTGTTAAGGCTTTTGGAGTGGTAGTTTTTATTTTCGCATGAGAATCGCAACAGCAACTTATATTCAGGGTTGGGCAGTATTTTGGATAAAATGATGTATATGAGATACTCAAAGAGTGTCTTTATCTTGGATACGGTTGTATTTAAGCATTTCAAGCCGCAAGATGTAAACGATTTTCAATATACACTTCCCATAATTTTTGCACAGTCGAGTCTGGATGAAATTGGCCCAATTGGCTTCCCCGACCAGAATTAGCCTCTTGTCGGCATTGGAGAAACTAAGAGATAAAACTCGCGTGTTTTTTTAATATTCCATTCCGCGAAAAAGTTTCAGGGTCGATTGAGAAAGTAAGGGAAAGGCCAGAATTTCTCTTTTCCCTTGGCTGGGGGGATCGGAAGCACAGGCAGGACCGGCGCGAAAACCCTTGCGTCCCATGCGGCCGCAGGGGACCCCCCGCGGATACCCCTGCGTCCCATGCGGCCGCAGGGGCCCCCCTGCAGAATCCAGGGGCCCCAGCACCAAGAGGAAGAAATAAATAATAAGATAGGAAGAACGAAAGAAAAATAGAAAAAACTTTGTAACGCTGCGAGTTATCCCGGAAGAGATCCAAGCTCTGAACGAGACGGAGAATATTCCTAGGTCTTCCCACACTGGCCAGGCGAGAAGGCCGAGCTGGGCGAAATCCGTCCCCGCATGGAAATAATTGTTATTTATTTATTTTAATTCCTCCATCCTTCCCGCATGAAATCCTCGCGCTTGAAGGCACTCGAGAAGGTGAGAAAGACGTCCGCCTAGAAGAGTCCATCTCGTTTTCATCCCTTTCCGTCGCTTGTCTCCCTTGATCATGTTGTCAAATGTCTTGTATATTCCTTACCGAGTCATTGATAGGGTTGCCACATTTGAATTCAACATAACATGGACGTATGGAAATGTGCGCATTTGTTTGAAGTATGCTTTTGTATGCCGCTATACGCAAATACCCAGAGTCACCTTAAGCCAATGCGCCAATCGATACTATGAGAGAGTGGCCTACTGCTTTTGACTTACGGAAAAGAGCTGTTTTAGCTGCTATTAAGCTTTATTAATTAAAAAAATCCCAATAAGTTTATAATATGGACAAAACAGTGTCCATATGAAGACCAGTATGCAGTATCTATGGAGTATCTGAAATACGTACTATCAATACTAACTATAGATACGAATGGGTAGCAACCCCAATCATCGATGGTGCCCGTGCAAAGTTTAAACACCTTTTGCCCAGGTTACCCTCGACAGCTGTCGATGAGCCTCGCGGTCTGGCCACGCTTTTACCATATCCACTTGATGCTCTCGGAACTTCGCGATTCATTCACAAGAGTGGTCAACCCCGTGAATCCTAACGTGTCCATCGTTCTTTGAGTGCGCCTCACAGCTCCAGTGAGAGTTGCATCTGCAGAAAGAAACGTCTCCAAACTGAAACAGTTCATAACTTATCCAAGATGACGCATGCCACAAGAACGCCTGACAGGACTTCTCTATCGAGAGGGAGGTCAGCAGGTCATTGAATTACAAGAAAGTGATCGATGAGCTGGTAGCAAATGTTCCGAGAATACGAACGCTAAATCTCTGGATAACCTTCACAAATTCCTCTCCTTTCCTTGCTTAATTAAAATGTGGTGATTAAATTTTTTTTTTCCAAATGTAACTTGGATAATCGAAAATGAAGTGAGGGGCAATCCTCCGGAACCCAGAGGTGGCCCAATGCATTTGCCGCAGGGGGCCCCGCATTTTCCCGCGCCCCGGGCCTGGCACAGGTCAAGGTCATCATTTGAAAATCGGTCGAGGACCACGAAATGGTCCTTTAAGCGATTAAATGGGGTTTGGTAATGCGATCAGCAGTGCGCAAAACGATCGCGAGATTCGTTTGAAACATGTCTGGGAAGTGTTGGACGTGAATGGGACGAGAAAAAAGCGAAGGCAGAACGGGCTCCACGCGACCTGAATCTGCCATTCGACCCAGCTTGACCTTCACCTTTCCCCCCCCCCCCCCCAGCCGATGGGGCGAGATGGGGAACCTGTCCTTCCATTTACTTGCTTTTTTTATTTCGGTAACTGCAACTTCTTCGGGGAATTGTATTACATGTAGCATTTCTTCATCAGTATCTTGTATCATTGTTACGATACGTTAAGATTAGGACCGTCACGATAGCAGTGTTCAAAACATCGATGCATCGACCTGAACTATCGATAGTCTTCCATAATCTCACGCTTGTGATCGGGGTGCAGGGGGAATGTGTCACCTTCGCATAGAGTAATGAAACTTACCATGCTTCCAACTATCGAAGATGACATCCATTCATCGATGGATGCATCAGGACAGCCCTAATTTTTTCTTATTGACGTTGAGAATCAGCTGCCAGGCCCGTTCGCGTAATTCTTTTTTATATATTTCTTGGTTCTACACGGTCTTTGGACATCGGCACCGGCAGATAGGAAACTTGCAGATGGTGCCATACCGCCGGTTGCCGAAACATCGGTACAACCCTAGAATAAGCAACGTCATTGTAAAAAAAAAATTCAATTTGAGTTCACCTTAAGTAGATATGAAATGCCCCAGGGCAAGTTAAAAATTAAGAAAGTTAAGCCTGCATACTAAAGGGAAAAACAGGAATATGGAGAGGGGATTAACCAATTTACTTTTCGAAATCAACGGGGTATAAGAACAATCCACTTCCGCAGCATGCACCTAATGAGATCGAGCCGAAGACTGAAACAGAAGAGAAAAAAAATATTCTCGGTCTTCCCTCCCTCTCCTTTCCCACTTCCTGTCTCCGATCCGACATGGTTTTTTTTTTTCTTCTCCGTCTTTCATATAGTCAGTCCCAGCATTTCCAGAATTTGATCGTGATGAGAAATAGCTCGCCCATGTGGGTCACGCCGCCACTTCCTTTTCCCTCCCGGACGGACTGTATTGTACTGTGCTCGTCTCGATCCAATGGGACATTTCCCCTTTAAAATCATTTGCCGATACATCGCGATGGTCGAAAAAACTATCGATATCTCCAACCATCGATAGAGGTATCGATGCATCGATCTATCGTGGCAGCCCTAGAGAAGATACTTGGGTCAAAGAAAGAGTTGGTATCTGGGAAGCGTCTTGCCCAACATTTTTGAAGCGTCTTGCCCAACACCGGCTTTATCGACTGCACTGCTTTGAAGACTCCCAAGACAGGTGATGCCATGGATATTTTAACAGCTGCAGTTTTTTTCATACGGGAAGGGTCGTTGGGAATGGATCGCATTTGTGAAAATTAATCTCTCACTATCCAAAACAACCGAGCCCTTCATCTCACTTCGTTCCATGATGCACATTACAATCGAATTTGCTTCATTCCATTACAACTCGCCGTATTTAGGAAATGTTTGCGTTTCCTGTTTAATTCGGGTTGCCCGAGGACCGAATTCTCTCTTGCAGACCAACGTTTGTTGATGCTCCAGATTCTCATGAATTTCCTGGGTTATACCTCTAAAACTCGGCGCAAGAATGCCCTTCACAGGGATATTCCTGGCATTATTACCGAAATTTCAAGCGGGTGGTCCTGATCGTTGCGTGATTTTCCAATGCAGGATAGACCAATGAGCTGTAAGCAGCCTGATCGTGCTGATCCTTTTTCTGCTTTCATCTGAAGTCGATAAGGCTTGTTGAATATGCCTCTTTAGTGTCAATCGAGAAGAAATCGGAAAATCGTATTCCGATCCTCTTTTCTCCGAACTTTACTACGCGTTGAGTACAGGTGTGACGCATTACAAAACTTCCATCACCAGAATAATTTGTCCCAACGCTGCAACTTCGTATAATAACACTTCACCCAATCTAATCTGATTAGTGTCGCCTCAGCTTGCCTCTATTCTAAGTTCAAGGGTGTATACCGTCACGGATGACGCATATCTCTGAGAGGAGTCCATTAAACATACCGCCCATCACCCTGAGAATATACCCCACCCCAGGAATGTACCCCTCCGAGCACGTTTTAATTCGCGTCTTCGTCCGTTTCCCGGGAAAATAAAAATGTGATCCGAAAAGACTGCCCATCTGAAGAGACACTCGGAGCCAGACGTCAAGCAGGATCTCCATCTCCCTTGCGAGCAGTCCCCCGTCCCTCTCGAGCGCGATGGGGCAGGCGAGGAAGTCCAGGCGAGAGCCCAGTCTGTTCCGAGCCACGTGGCGGGTCACCAGGCTCTTGAAGAACTCCCGCGTCTCCTCGTCCTCCATCACCGTGTCCATGTTCAGCACCTTTTTTTCGGTTTTGAACAAATTTCGCGACGTTGCATTACCAGTGCCAGCGCTTCACGCGTTTCGAGAAAAAAATCTACCAGTTGTCTATCCGATTCATGAGTAGGAAATCAACGGGTGGGCTTTGAAATTTTTTTACTCAGTACTAGTATTATCAGTAGGAGGAACAAAAATAAACTAAAATTAAATTAAAATATAAGTAGATATGGAATAAAATGTAATGATTATTGTTGGGCATAATTGTTTTTTGTTAGTATTTAATTCATCACCAAATAGTATTAACTCTGTCACGAAGAAGTAATGATTCATCACCAGATTTTATTAGTTGGCCATTCAATGATTTACTTCCTCAAATTCTTATTACCATCACCAAATGCTTTCATCGCCAAACCTAGTGAATCTTACACTAAATTCTCCCTCAATATTTTCACCAAATGCCAAGAAACGACCACCAAATTTTATCGACTTAGCACCAAATCATTGTCACATTTCATGTGTCAAAAGATGTAAGTTTTTATTTTAGCGGGCCTGCAGGGCAGAACACACTGACTATCCCGGCTGTGAATCAACATTCCGAGTGAATGTTTGCCAGTCTTGATCCGAACAGGGCACATGTGCATTCGAAATTTGGAGCTCTCACAACTCGGAGGAAGAGTCTTGGTCTCTTCAAGTTCTTCTAATGCTCCAGTTTTCTGATTATATACACTTGTGCACTTTTCTGAACCTCTTCCCTTGTGGCGTTGCCGTCACTGCAGGCAAAGAAGGCGTCTCCTTCTTTCAATGTCCTCAAACTCTCTAGTTGCCATGGCACCTCTAATGCATAGAGCACGCAGAAACTGGAAGTCATCGCCGGACACAATTCTCATACTTGTACACAAGCGCAAGGAGACTAGTTACACAGGTTCTCCCCCGAAGGTCCCCCCAAAGCATGATATGATCTTACAATCTCATATTGCCATCACAGGTCTAACCGGAAATAAAGAAAAATCATTTCCTTGATAGGGTTGCAAATGCTAAAAATGTCAATTTTGATGATGAGAGCATTTTTTTTTGTGCGGGATAATGCAAATTTGGTGACTGACTCCTACGAAGCATTTGGTGAATATTCATTGTGATCTGGTGACGGAGTCAATATTTTTGCGTGCTGAAAATATTTGGTGACAAGTTCATTATTATACGGTGGGCGATTAAATATAAATCATTGTTTTTCTCTACCTCGGTTCCATGGTGTTTCAAAGATTTTGGTTTTGAAAGATACACTGCCCCTCCATAGACCGTGGAACAAAAAATAATATAAATAAAAGAGAAATATATATATTTCAGACATTTCCGTGCCCCCTCCCCCCCAAAATGGAGTTGGTACAGTAGGTTGACCTCACTTTGCTCTTGGGTCCAGTGAGATAGACTCCATTTTCGGTGCCGTGCATGAGGAAAGCCACACTTTCCACCTTCACCCCATTCAGTCGCTTCCCCACCTGATCTGGAGTGCAAGAAGACACTTCACCGAGAGATCCCATAATCCCTACGATGATCCCTACGATAATCCGAACAGATGGCCAACCGAGGATGGACTGCAGCGTGTCGCTGTCGTATCTGTAGAGAACGGCCGTGACCTCGAGTCGAAGGCATTCTCCGATGAGATTCAAATTCCTCACTCGGTTCGAGGCGATCAGCAGCCGGTGCAGATCCGCCGGCGCCGCCTCCGATTGAGTCTTCATCCACGATAAATCGGGAAAGAAATGTTAGAAGACGAGAAACGCACTAAGAGGGGTCGAGGCCGGGTCGACCACATCGACAACAAAGCATTTCACACGAACAGTTAAAGCCGTTTACTCCTCCGACCGCACGAAAAGTGAAATCTATCGGGAAACGACGGATGAAATAAAGAAACTCACCCTGACCATGATGGCGATCGAGGCGTAACCACACTCGGAGCAGTAAAGGTCTGAGGAGGTCCAGGGCCAGGGGAGGGGATAGATCAATGAATGGACTTTTCCGTAGCAACAACGTGGAGACGGCCGACGTGTGGATGTGCCAATTTGGGGGCTCGATCGATCACGTGCTCCATTATGCATAATCCCTCCGTGTTGCCCTTCGCCGCGTGCATTGCGATATGAGATGTCCATGACGATGTGAGATGTGGATGGCGACCTTGGTCCAGCACGAAAGTATCACTTTGCGTCTTTACTTGTTAATGCTTGGGGAGCCGCCAGATGATCTAGTGGCAGTCCCTCCCGCGACCATCTTTAAGAGGCTAGATGCCTTCGTGAGCGAAAAAAAAAGACGATCTGGCAGTCGATGTGCTTCCGCATAGACATCTATCTTGTCTTTCAGGAAATATTCTGACCGTACCTTTGGTACGAGACGTCATAAAGGTCAGAAAAAGCTATTGACCTTATTCAAACCTTGAATCCGCCCATCGTAAAACAGGACCGTTAAAGATGCACGCTTCTGAGAATTCTCAAAATAGAAATCCTACAAAAAAGTTGTATGCTCCTCTGGAATTTTTTATCCCCTCGAACCCTGAAAGCATCCGTCCTCCTTTCTTCCGCCCTCCCATCCTCCGTTCTTCCGCCCTCCCATCCTCCGTTCTTCCGCCCTCCCATCCTCCTTTTTCGTCTTTCTCTCGAGCAACGCGCGTATCCAGGTCATACCTGCTCATACCGAATCCATTTCTTTCGTTCTGTTCTTTAATTTTTTTTGCAGTTGTTTTTTTAATTATATACCTACCCTTCTGCACGTCTAAGACAATTCGTGCGTTTTTGTCGACCCAGCTTTTGTATTCCCAATGGCAAAAACGCATGCGTCTCGCGAATAATCTTGAAGTCACCTCGTTTCCCGTTAATTACACATTTTGGGATTTCATATGTTATTTAGAATATTTTGATCTCTTACCGCTCATCCCCATCGAAGTGATACCTTGCAGCGGACGAATTTCTCATGCCGTAGGTCGTGCAGAAAAAAAAAGAAATGATGGGCGAGAGGGGAGTAACAGACGCGAAGGCGATAAACCCGGAAGAAACTTTCATACATTTATTCACATTAGAATATTTATTCACATTCGAATTCCACGAGAATTCAAGACGATGCCGTCGCTACCGCGAAGAATTATAAACAGAATTGTTTTATATCATTTAAATAATATGTGTGATTTGTCATGACAAATCACGATCGGGAATACACACCATTCAATCGATGGGATCGCTTCAGAATTCAGGGGCAAACATTGTTTTCATCGATAATCGATCTGAAAATTTTATATATTTTTTCAGGTATATAAAACTTGTAACTGCTGTACGTTTGTCAAATGTACCGAGCGTGCTGCAAGCGCCGAAATACGCGAAAACGGGAAAAATTTGATTATATGTATTTCACAAGGTCACGTTATCCGTGCGATGATGGCGAAAATATTTAGAAAAAAAAAAACAAAAAAAAATCGGTAACTCGCGACGTTCGCGACGGGAACCTCATTCCTCGGCTCGCGGCCGATAGATGACGGAATACTTTCGCGGAATCCGCCCGACGAGGGAGTCCGTCTCCGGCTCCACCGAGTACTCCGTGCCGGGGACGGGGCAGATGTCGAATTCTCGCAGCAGGTTCGCGAGGAGGAGGAACAGTTCCATGGTCGCCAGCTTCTCTCCGATGCAGCGCCTCTTTCCTGACGGACGACAAAAAAAAAATTAATGCTTCCGTGCGTTTGGTCGAGAGGGTTCCTGCATAAATTTAGGTTAAAAATTTAACAATATATCGATGGTCGGCTTTCTCGTGTAGTTCTTGGCCCGATGGCAAGCGCACCGTTGATTGAACGCCCCCTGGCGTTCTCAAGGCAAAAACTCTTTGTCAAATTCTATTTCTCTCCAACTCCGCTCTGAGAGAACAATGCTCACATTTTCCCCCGTGAAAGCGTGGCTCCAACGGTATCTGGAATCCATGGAATTGGCACGCCGATGGAAAGTACCTTTCGAAACCCAAACCACTTTACCTCATCGATGAGGCTCCCTCGCATCGCAACCATCCGGCCATTTTAGAAAACCGCAGTCCTCCCTGTAATGGACTATGCCTATCCTCTTCGGGAAGAGTTCCATTACATTCCCATATTACTCCATTACGTTCCCATATTACTCCATTACGTTCCCATATTACTCCATTACTTCCCATATTACTCCATTACATTCCACCTTATCCCATTACGATCCTGCATCACTCCATCTGGGATCTAGCCTCCCCGATGTCGCGATCTTGCTGCTGTCTTTTACAATTAGATTGTCTTATTTTGTCTTAATGAATTTTCTTCTCGTCTCGATCCTCTGGAATCTGATTTCACACTTCCTTCATAGAAGGGAGTGATTCCGGGAATGAATTGGGGAGATGAGAGAGACATCTGGGAGTGAATTCCCTCCTACTGGAGGGAATTCACTCCTACTGGAGGGAATTCACTCCCAGATGACTCTTTCCCTTCGGTCCGGCATTTCAAAAGAAAACACATTTCCTTGCGAATCAGCAACGCAAATAATTCCTGTAAAAAAAAAATGTTAAAGAAAAATTCCTCCCATGTTGTTGAAAAGAGGACCTGTGCTGAAAGGGATGAGGCAGTCCGGCTTATGGAATTCCCCGTTGGAATCCAGGAATCTCTCGGGTCGGAAATTCTCCGGATCCCCCCAATATTCCCGACTGTGGTTCAACGCATAGAAGTTTATCACCACTGTCGTCTCCTAAAAAAAAAAATGCGAGGGATAAACTATCGGATTTCCGAATTAATCCAACCAATTAAGCATGCTCTGCTCCCATGAATTCATGCAAAACTCCACTAATTCACGCATAATTCCAACAATCATTCCTATTAACCACGCATTAATCCGTTAATGAAAGAATCGCTCGCGAAAGATACCTTGGGCAGAGAGAATCCAGCGAGTCGGCAGGGCTCGCTCGCCCTCTTCTGGAGGGAGACGGTGATCATGCTCGGGTGTCGGGTCGCCTCCGCCATGAAGGCCGCGGTGTAGGGAAGCCTTTTGGGTGGAGGTGGAGGGTCATTCGAGGTCACCGCGTCGATCGAGGGGGGGGGGGGAAGAGAGGGAGGCTGACCTGGCCATGTCCTTGAACTCGGGCCGCCTCGCCCCGAGGACGGAGTCCAATTCGAGTTGAATTCTCTTCTGGGCCTCGGGGAAGGCGACGAGGTAGAGCAGGATCCATTTGAATTGCGTGTTCGACAGCTCCAGCGACGCGGCGAATAGGTCCAACAGCGTGCCCTTTATGTGCATGTCTGCGTGCACGAAGTCTATAAAGATCTGGAATTCGGTGAAAGTTCGTAAATTTTTGTTGGTCTCACCCGTGATTTCGCTTCCGTCTCCTCCCCTCGCTCGCAGCGCCTGTTCCTCGAGATACATGTAAACGAGTCCATTCCTCTCCCCCTCCGACCACTTCCGCTTGCAATAATCCATGAAAATCTGCCAAAAAAATCGCTCGTTCGCGTGTTCGACCCCTTCGCGCGACGGAAGAAAGCGAATCGCATGCCTCGAGGCGCCTGTACGCGAAGGCCCGGATCCGCTCCATCCTCGCGATGCCCGTCCACGCCTTCGGCAGCGCCCTCTGCAGCCGAGGCCACAAGAAGAGCAATCCCACGTTGAAGTCGCGGAAGGCCCGGTCCGTCGTCGCGATCAGGCGGCCGTTCTTCTCCGATCGGTGGTCCAGCCCCTCTCCTGAGGAGGGAATCGGTGTTGGTGGGGTGGTTGCAACTGGTTTTAGCGGTTAATTGCGATGACGAGTTGAAATTAGTTCATTTTCAGTTAATTAATTCCGTTGAAAAATACTTCGGGTACGAGGAAATAATCAATATGTACAAATTAAGGCGTTGCCAATTACTTCTAAAATTACGGGTTACTCCTTCCTTTCCTTTGTAATTCTCTGGTCGAAAACGTTGCATATGAAGAAGGAACGTGCACGGTTTTTTTTTTTTTCTTTGACGCGGCTGTAAGGCTGTTGAAAGCAATTTTTAATTATTCGAATTCTCGATCTCGAACGATCGACACATCGGAATCGAATTTCAATAACAAGTGATTTTCTCCTTTTGTGATTGAATCATATAATTACAATAGATCGATTTTCAGTCACCTAGCAAGTAGTGATTTATAGCGTTATTGAAGGCAACACCGACATATTGCGAGAGAGAGACGGGAACGTCCGCCTTCTCCCGGACGATCGCGAGGAACTGGTCCAGCTCGTGATCGACGACGTCCTCCATGCTGCTGCTGCCGTAGCCCAGTTCCTTGAGGAAGCGGAGGCAGAGACGGCGGTTCTCGCTCCAGACGTCGCCGCTCGCCGACACGAAGCCTGGGTTCGGTCGATGCCGTTCGGTGAAAGGGCAAGGGCAAGGGCAAGGGCAAGGGCAGGGCGAGGGCGAGGGGGATCACTGACCGATGTTCTGGTCGAAGGTGAAGTAGTTGACGAGCAAGTCGTCTCCTCGGTCGACCAGGGCGTCCATGTTGCACGAGTCCTTGGCCGACGGGAAGTCGTGGACGAACACCACCTCCCTCGTCCCCGCCTTCACGCTGAATCGCAGATCGAAATGGCAGATCGAAATGGCAGATCGAAAGACGACACCCTCGTTTCGGTTTCCACCGTTTTTCCTACCTGAAAACCGGACCGTAGTGCTTGGCCCACTGCTGAAGCGTGACGTAAAAGGGTCGGTGACGAGGAAAAGAGAGGATGCTGCCGACGAACGGCCACCGGATCGGCCCTGCCCGCGAATCCAAGATTTAACAAAATTTTTTCTCGGTCCCGCTTCGGCTCTGGGCCGAGAACGGAGACTCACCTGGCGGATAGTTCTTGGGCCGCCGAATGCGAAGCCAGAGAAGCAGGAGGAGGAGGAGGAGGAGGAGGAGGCACGAAGACCTCACGAAGCCCGAAGACATCACGAAGCCCGAAGCCGGCTGTCCGTTCTCACCGCTCATCTTCACTTCTGCGGAAACACGATCGCGTGAGACGACTTCGCTCCGGCACGTTCGCCGCGAGAGCCGCATCTGACTTTGGCGGGATCGGGACCGAGGGGCTTGCATCGGCAATGTTGCAAGCAGGTGCTCGAATTTCGTCGCTCGGGTGAGGCAACCGGGTTGGAAATGTCTCAACGTTTCTCCGGGCGCGAAGTTGTTCGCGGAATGGGTTTCTATTGTTAAATTATAGGGCTACCGTTTCTGAGACGATTGCGTGGTCGCCATCGGCGGATTTCGACCCCGGAAATCCCACCGTTGCACGGTCAGCTGGAGATTCCCTTTCGGGTCTGTATTGCCGTGCGACATACGGCGCTTGTACCGTGCATAATTAATATATAAATATATTAATTAAAGTACCGTGTCGTACGACGAACGGATCTTCTTTTATTTTTTCGGAGACTCCAATGCGTGCGGATATAAGAAATTACTCTGATTTTCTTCATTTCGTCGAGTTACAATAAGATTTAAATTGGATTCTCACATATTAGCAAACATTTACTGAATTCAATTGGAAATAGCGTAATCTCAGCGCAAAATGCGCACCTCTGGCATCGTCCAAGCCCTCCCTATCGATAGGTTAGCTCACGGTTAGAACTGCACAGTTGAATGACCTCTTGGTCAACGACGGGCGTGCCTGCCCCCCCTCCCCCCCCCTGCCCCCCCCTGCCCCCCCCCCCCGGATCCTCTGGATATTTGTTGCGTCACGCGATGAGAGGGGAGTTTGGAGTCGGTGGCTGACGTCGGGGCTTCCTGGGTTGAGGCTGCGATTGCGAGAGGGTCTCGTCCCGAGAGGGTCACGAGTTTTCGGGGTTTCGCAGTCTCGTGTGGATCATCGATCTCAGACATATCTCATCCGCTAGAGATAATTTGACCGGTTTCTCCGGCTGAATCTGCCAGAAACGGGATTTCTCGTCCTGAAGCATTTCGCTCCAAAGGCGAATAACGCAATCAGAAGTGAAAACCGAAAGCCACCGAGCAAGCGAAGACCTTCCGATATTCCAAGTATTTTTTCCACGCGAAATCCCACTTTTTTGCCCGAGGACGCGAAAGTCTTTCCTGGTTTCTCTCCCCTCTCGCCCTGTCGTCAGTCGTCCCGTCAGAGAGCTGTCCCCCGTGGAGGAGCGGTGTCCTCCAGATAAAGGACTTTTCATCGTCTCTTTCGTGTATTCGCTTCCACTCGTACACATCCTCCACCCCCTTTTATTTTAAATGCCCTTTACTTTCGAGTATTTTTTTTCGCGAGGCGGATTCCTTTAATCTACCACCACCAATACCGTGCTTGCACGATCCAGGATTTACGACCCTGTTTGCACGTAACCTCGTTTGCCCTCCCGGTCGGTCACTTCCTGGCTCGCCTTCCGAGGTTGAAGAAAGGTAAAGCCATCGAAAAATGGTTTTCACATTACTGCATTCCGGCATTTTGTTAGTCTCGAATGCGTTTCGAGTCGATCCCGACGCGAAAAATTGTCAGACCCGGCGGGCCCAATCGATAACCCTTTGTCGTTGCCCTTACCCTTAGCTTGCCCTTTTCCAAAAAGAAAGTGTCAAGCATCGTGTCGACTCAGCCGACCTTAGTCGATTATCCGACTCGAAAGGCAGCAGCAAAGAGACAGGACAAATTAACCATTGCCTAATTTTCTAATCCACTTAAAACCTCTTTGAGCCGACTAATCGGAGAAAAAACTTTTGATGCATGAAGGATATCGTCTTCAAATTTGAATTTTGCAAGCATAAAATTGACGGAATTCCGTGGTTTGGCACGAATTCGGATGCAATTCGTCATCTACGACTGAAATAATTAAATCTCGAATTTCGAATTCGGCCTCACCCATTTTTCACGTGAGAAATAAATGCTCTCAGCATTTCTCACGTTGAGTTTCAGTGAAATTACTCTGAGAAAATTAACACTGCACGTTTTCAAAAGGATTCATTTTCCCCCTTACCCTGTATTTTACGTCGAACCGAAATTGAACGCAATCTGTTGATAGGGGAAATCGACGCCCTCACGCGAAGGAATCCCCTCACGCACGCACGCCTCTCACGCACGGCAAGCCTCACGCACCTCGTAATATCTGGGGGCCGAGAAATAATTGTTTCTCCGAGTTATTTAAAGAGCAAAAGACGAATCCGCGTGTCCACGTGCGGTAAAACGGGACTCGTGATTGCAAGCGGGGAGAGAGAAAAATCTCCAAGGGCGAATCTCCCCACGAGATGAATCGAGCGATAAAAAAAATCTCATCCCCAACGCGTCTTGATAAGCGAGTCAGAGCCTCCACGTGACCTTGCCTCCCGACCACGTGACCTTGCCTCCCGACCACGTGGCCTTGCCTCCCGACCACGTGGCCTTGCCTCCCGACCACGTCTCCTTGTCTCAAGGCCGTTTCACTCTCAGCGTCTCCGAGACGTGACGTGACGATGCAGCGAATCAATTGGCGATGAATGCACCAAACGCTTGCTTCTCGTGTTTGCATGCCCCGCAATCTCTCTCAAACCCGAAGCAGGACTACGAGCAATACTCGCTAAGTCGAATAATGGAAACTGGCTGATGGCTCATCCTGCTAGCCAAGTAGATGGCATGAAGTGGAGGACTTGGAGGACACGGAGGACTTGGAGGACACGGAGGACTTGGAGGACACATCCTCCAGGCCTCGTCCGACTTGTCATCCACCGAGATTAATTTTTTTTTAGGCTGGCCTTTCCCTCTGGAAAGTTTCGATTGGGTCTGTTTCGTTTAATGGCAGATGAATCGATGAGCATCGAAACGGAGAATGTTCAACGTTTCTTCATCTTCCCTTTTGCCTTCGCCAGAGACCATTTTTGAATCCATTTGAATGAATTGCTCATTACCCTGCTTTGACTGTTTACAATTGGCACGTTTCAATCTATGCCCAGCTTCAGCTTTTGTGTGTGTGTGTGTGTGTGTGCCTCCTTTCCTCTCATTTATTTCTGATGCGCATGCGCGCGGACGTCCCGGTTCCGCGAGCCTTGCGTTTCGCGAAAACCCTTAAGGAGACCGGATTTTTGTCGAGCGAAAACGGATCGTAGATGAATATTTATTAGGATAATTAGGATTTATATTTATTATTGCAGAAACGCGGATGACCCTTACTAATTTTATTTTTACCGCTTTCCCCTTATTCACCGCTCTTTTACCAATATTTTCCCCTCAGTTTTCTTGTCTTACCTGCATTTTACGTTTACTTTTCACCCGTAATTTACCTTTTGATACCTACGGGGTATCTCTTACCCCTGACTACCTTTTCCTTCGAGAATACTCTGATGTAATTCTCACCTTGTACGATAGTCTCAGTGTTATTGTTACATATTGATATGTTAAGGTCATGTTAAGGATAAACACATGACTTGCGCACGAGAGAATCACATCGCGAAACTGTCGGCAAAAATGTTCATCCAAGCCCGATCAGCCCACGACTCATCGGTCCGATCACGAATCCTCGCATGCATTTTCACCTCAGCCTAATCCGAGCACAAAACTCACTCTCTCGCACGCTCTCACACAGTCTGAGATCATCCTCGGATGATCCCAGCCCGACGTCGACGGAACCGATTCGCGCCGCGAACATGCCGCGAGCATTTTCGCGGCATCCCCGCGGCCGTCCGAGCCGCACTGGGAAAAGCGTAATTCTAACCCGGCGATAACGAAGACGGCCGCATATGCACCAAAGGGAACCGGGTCGACCGGAATTTCACCGGAAGAATCTCATCTCTTCTTAAGATTCTGTTTGCGGAGGAATCCCTTTCCCCCCAGCTTCAGAAGACCCTTCAAGTAAAGATTAGGTGAAAAAGCGGTTAAATATTGGTGGACGAGGGGATAGCGTTTTGTATTTTTTCGCTTTCGATTTTCAGGCCGGAAATTAAGGCTCATCCGTGAAACATTTGCAGGTTTTGGCTGCTAACTTCCTCCCCGTGCCAATTTTCTGCTCGGATTCCTTTTTTCAAGTTACTGAACAAAAAATGACCTCCCGACCTCACTTCTCGCCTCACTTCTCGCCTCACCTCTCACCTCTCCCCTCTCACCTCTCCCCTCTCACCTCTCACCTCTCGCCTCACCTCTCGCCTCACCTCTCGCCTCACCTCTCGCCTCATCTCTCGCCTCTCACCTCTCACCTCTCACCTCTCACCTCTCCCCTCTCACCTCTCCCCTCTCACCTCTCACCTCTCACCTCTCCCCTCTCACCTCTCACCTCTCCCCTCTCACCTCTCACCTCTCACCTTTCTTCTTTCAAGTTTCATCTGCACATGTGCGCGCAGTCGAAATTTGCATTTTGCGAAACTGGATGTCCCTGTGCTGAATAAGATATTTTCTTCCAAAATTCCGCGACGGTGGTTCTATCGGTCTGAATTATCGATAATTTAAGACATGATTGCATTGTGGTTTGACGAAGAAGATTTGAAGAAGATTTAGGGAAAAATGTCGAGGGTCGACGTAAGGGACGAAACTCGTGAAAAGGAATTCCTATTGATTTGTCGTAAATTTTGTGGCCTGCCAATGTTAAAAAAAAAGTAGTTTTTTTTTTTCCTGCGATAGGAGGACAATTTATAGTTTTATCGGAGCCTCATTTGCCCCCAGCTGGCCTCGGTGACATTTCCCCCCCGCCATCCTAACCACATCACTCTGCAACGAATCCCCCAAAACCTGCACGTTCTCCTGCTCTCCCGCATTGCCAGATCGCCCAAACAAATGAAATGCGAGTGTAAATGTCGTCTTACTAACGCTCTCCTTTCCTCCTCTTTTCTTCCTCCTTACCCGTCGGCAGGGCCGGCCTTAGGCTTGTGCCACATGTATCCCTGCACAGAGCGCAAATTCACCATGGGTGCCAAAACGTGACTGTAGGCATGAAGCAACCATAATGGATGCCACTCTCCGTTTTACTTCAGAAAGTGGAAATGCTTCCTTTTCGGCGTCATTTCGGACCCTTCTTCCTTCGGGGTTGGGAGTCTCTTTGCACCGGGCGCCGAAATAGCTAGGGCCGGCCCTGCCCGTCAGCGACGCTCAGCCTTTTGGAACGGGAGGAGATCACGCCCTTTCAATCGGACGTACCCGCTCGCCTCCATTCGCATTCCGCATTCCGCGCGCGTCTCGCCCGCATTCCGAGTGGAGCCATCATCGGCTGCGGGACGATGGAAACCGAGCAGTTCGGTCAGGTCGCCGTCGAATCGGCTTCTTATGGGCGACGTCTTCATAATAGGTGCACGTTTTCTTCTATTAGTTTTAAAGCTTCTTGTGCAGAAGAGAAATTGATGGAAAAACCAAAAAAGCATTAAAGCAGCTGCAAAAAAACCGGTTCAGTAGGCAGGTATCCGGTTTCGTCCGGTTTCCAAGCCGCATATCCAGCTTCGTCTCTATTACAATCACAATAATAATTTATTACAGAGACGAGCCATTCGTCATGAGAAATTGAAAAGAAGATACAGAACAGGAACTGTAAACGGGGATGATCCTCAATATCTTAATCTAATTGGCCCTGAATAAAACCCTTCCTCCTGCCGGCATTTCCCCCCCTAAATGCTCGAAAAGCTTCATATCTGAAGTCTCAATCCTTCATTTTTAAACTCTGAGTCATCCTTTCTTCAAAATCCGCAAAATATGGGGGACATATTGCGGATTTTTAAGATTTTCCAAGATTTTGGATGTTGACTTTTTTTTTTTGGGGGGGGGGGGCCAAAAAAAAGTAGTTTTTATTTTTTTTTTTTTTTTTTTTTGGGGGGGGGGGGCCAAAAAAAAGTTGTAAATCATCTCCTATTCCTCACCCAGGCATCCGAGATTAGAAGGACGTGTCTCACTCGAATGGCACCAGCCTATTATTAGTCGATTAGCCTAAATTAAGTGTCGAATACTTCGTGGTTAACAGCTAGTTTCCAATATTACCCTAGGGGTAATTTCAAGGAATGCCATCTGGATAGAAAAGAATGAGGTCGAAGAGACACGAACACGAGAAAAAAAGAACAAAGAGCAAAAGAGCTGTCGATTTAAAAAAGACGAAATCTCCACTTTCCGTGGAGGTTATCTTTGCCGAGACGTTCAGCTCTCGAGTCGGAGCTGAACTGGAAGTCGATCTTTCGTTGAAGTTCTCTCATGGAAATGAGCGTAGCGGGGATGAAGAACGTTGGTTGGAACGGGAACTCTGGAACACTGTTCTTATGCGTGTCAGGCGTCTTTTTTTTTGCCATGGAAACGATATTTCTCGAGCGTAAGCTGTGTAAACCCGCCCTTAGGAGGGCCCATCGCTTCCCCGATGCATCATCTCGACCGTTACACATTACGAGCTCACATCTGACTCGAGTTGTCGATCTCGCGCGAAAGGGGGAACGTAGATAGGCAACGGAGAAGGGATGAATGAACGTGCCCTTCATATCCGCACCCAACGCACTCGCTCACTTTCACCAGCGACGGGTGCATGACCCTCCATGTCCACGCCGCCTCCAGGCGGATGTCGGGCTCCACGCGACGGGCTTGGACGAGACGCGGCCGAGGCTTCATTGTGGCGTGCCGTTATGAACGGGTTCGTGTTCGTCTGCGCGTGTGGATTCCAAACCGGAGAGAAGTATCATGATATCGATGCAGCCCAAGTCCGATGAGGTCAAAGTATCCTCCATCGGTTCACGAATATCGAGACATTCCTCAATCACAGGGTTTTATATTTAAAAAGGAACAACTTTTTATCTATTTTTAATCTAATCTCTGCTCTCTGAGGCCATTGTCACGAAGGCTGGGCATGGATACATATACTTTGTAATTTTCTTTCGTAATTTCATCTGGATTTGTTTGGCCAAAACAAGACTATGTGCAATGGAAAACAAATGGAAACGTGAAAATGGACAGGAAGCATCTCGGTCTCCTTCGAAACGAAGGGAAAACCTACCTAAGCTTTATGCGAATTCCGTTCATCGGCATTAATTTACTAATCCGTCATTAATTGGACAAGGCTTCTAGAAACTTTCTCTAATGAGGAAATTCCAACGGAGAAGCTGGATGTGGCCTGGAAGCCCTCAAGAAGTTCTCCATTCCTGACATCCGGTTTTTCTTCAATAATTGCCTCGGCAGGAATTGGATTGCCTCGGCAGGAATTGGATTGCCTCGGCAGGAATTGGATTGCCTCGGCGTTACGAAGGAAGTTTTGAAGATCGCTGAGTCTTTTTCAGGTCCCTCCTGTTTATTTTCAATCGGAGCGGAACCATTTTTCTTTCATGCAGATCTTAAATCAGTGGTGCCCAATCTTTTCGGCTAGGGGGCCGCGTAGTTCACTACCACGACCATATTAAGTCGCTAGTATTGTAGGAGACTGTTTTAAGGAAACCTGAGGGTATTTTGGGTTAGGGCCTCGCGGGCCACTTGTAAGCACCTCGAGGGCCACTTGTAAGCGCCTCGAGGGCCACTCGTAAGCGCCTCGAGGGCCACTTTTTGCCCGCGGGCTGGGCACCGCTGTCTCAAATCATACCATGATTTAAAGGGGTCTTGAGGAGATTAGATTCCTTTAATCCTAAGGATTTAAGCCCACTCGAGACCTCAAGCCGAGATACATTTTTACATTCTCACCCTTTCTAAACAAGATCCAAGCGCTGGGACTTGCCTTTCCCTCCGGCGAAACTCGAGAATATCTGTTGAAAGCGTGCTCTGTCCACACGAAATGATCGTGCGAGTCATTCCAATCCTACATTTATCATGCCTGTCTGCAATTACGCGGATCGTCCTTTCCGTCCTCTGGACGGGGGAAACAAGACGATCCCAGCGGCTAAAAACCGATTATCCCCCCCCCTCACCTTAATGAAAACGACGAACCCCTTTCCTGCGTCATAAGCTGAGAGGAAGAAGCGTCAACAGATGACCAATTTGTGAGGATGAGGAAGGGGCACTCTCGTGTTCCGCGATTCACCCTTTGTGATTGCGATATCCTGCTCAGGTCCCTTTTAGTTTGGGAAAAAAAGCCACCCGGAACCAAAGCCACCCGGATTATAACCACCTGGAACAAAAGCCACCCGAGATTAAGGTGCAGAAAAACTATACTAAGTTTAAACCTGCTTTTTAATATCGCAATTAGAAATTGAAATAGAATTGAAATATTTTTGTATAATTTGCGGATGACTCATTACGCTATTGACGCTTGTAATTTGCGTTTTTGAATAAAAATTTTTCCTTCTTGACATCTTGATTTATGCATAGGATATTTTAGTATTCAATAAATTAAACTATTTTTAGGGCAAAGCAAGTTGCCCTTGATCCAATCGCAGCACATCAAATAAATTCCTAAATGAATTTTCCGGGTTTTTTTTCTTCTGGTCTTAATGTTTTGATTCGAATTTCATGGAAAATATGAACGATTTGTATTAATTTAATACCTTCAAAACTCAAGGAAACGAGAAAGACCAAAGAAACCAAGAAAACTGGTTTAAAGAGCCTTCTTCATTGTTCCGCTTAACAGCCGGATTGCTGTTTTAATAGACACTTTTCCCGCGGAAAGTGGGGGGGGGGAAAGCCTAGCTAATTTTTTCTTCCGATTTTTGCCAATTCTGGGGGCATTTTTTTCCGGGTGGATTTTTTTCCCTTGACCCGCTGCAGGGTGTGGGGTGTTGCAGGGGCTTGCCAAGTCTCGTTTCAATACTGCTTATTAATCTTAATTACTTTTCTCTCTTCTTCCTGTCGTAGAGGTTGCTTCCTAAACTCAAAGGATTTATGTTGGACTCGAAAGTCGTGTATCAACATGGAAAGGAATGCCTGTATTCACGATCATAAGTGTGGGAGGATGAAGATACAAAGTGCGGCACAATGTATGAAATGGTGAACAGTACTGTAAGTACTGACTTGGGTATGACGGTGACATCGTGGCGTTTCGACACAATGCACTTCGCACGATACATATTCAGCGATATAGACGGAATAAAACCCCACAAAACTGCTTCCTCACGACCGGGATCCACATGGATAAGGTGAATGAATGAAAGTAAAAGAAACGGACACGGCACAGGGACACTCACAACCAGTCGGTACATTAAAAATAAATATTTAATCACCCACCAAATAGTAATGAACTTGTCACCAAATATTTTCAGCCTGCAAAAGTATTGACTCCATCACCAGATCACAATGAATCATCTGCAAATTGGAGTCAGTCACCAAATTCTTATTTTTGATTTCATCAAATATGATTGCATCATCACAGGTGTTGATATCACCAAATTTGCATTATCCTGCACCAAAAAAAAAGATCTCATCGAACTTATGACATTCTCAGCATTTGCAAGGAAAGGATTTTTCGTTATTTCCGGTTAGACCTCCAACGTCAAGATGAGACTGTAAGATCATATGCTGTGGGGGGTGACCTTCGGGGGAGGACCTATGTAACTAGTCTCCTTGTGCTTGTGTACATGTATGGGAGTTGTGTCCGGCGCTGACTTCCAGTTTCCGTGTGCCCTATATATTAAAGGTGCCATGGCAACTAGAGAGTTTGAGGACATTGAAGGAGACGCCTTCTTTACCTGCAGTGACGGCATCGCCACAAGGGAAGAGGCTCAGAGAAGTGCACAATAGTATATAATCATATATAATCAGAAAACTGGAGCATTAGGAGAACTTGAAGAGAACAAGACTCTTTCTCGTCGTGAGAGTTCCAAATTGTGAATGCACATGCCCTGTTCGGATCAAGACTGGCAAACATTCACTCGGAATGCTGAATCACAACAGGGAGAGTCAGTATGTTCTCCCTTGCAGGCCCGCTAAAAGAAAAATTGATTTCTTTTGACACATGAAATGTGACAATGATTTGGTGCTAACTCAATACAATTTGGTGATCACTTCATTGCTTTTGGTGAAAATATTGAGGGAGAATTTGATGTAAGATTCATTAGGTCTGGTGATGAAATCGTTTTGTGATTTAAATTCATTGAGTGACAAAATAATAAAATCTGGTGGTGAATCATTACTTCTTTGTGACAGAATCAATATTATTTGGTGATGAATTAAATACTAACCTATTAAAATGGAATTACTCACCCTCTCCATTTTTTTTTTATGTACTGACCGGTTGCGGTACATGGTCAATTCAGTGAAATGACAAAATAATTGATGAACACCCGAGTATGGGTAGGAATAAAAAAAACTCCTGAACCGGCTCCAGTTGACCTGAAGAAGCCAGGGTTTCTTCCTGCCTTTTCAACATGGAGACTTCCGTCCCGCGTTGAACTTCTTGATGAGGAACGCGCGCACGGTCTCGACGAGACTGTCGGGGGAGTCGACGCTCTCCGAGACCTGCAGATTCTCGAGATCCAAGCCGACGGCCTCCATGGTCTCCCGCAGCTGGGGGAAGGGGTCTTGCCGACCCTGGAGGATGTCGTCGGCCAGCTCGGACGCCCGCTTCGCAGCCTCCAGGTGCTTGATCCGCTCCGCGCCTCCCTTCCTCCCCCCTCCCCGCTCCGCCTCTATCAGGATGTCGATGTACTCCACGGTCGTCATCGGGGTCGGGCGCAGGGCCTTGTCGCGGAGCTCGTTCATGAGACGGCGGGCTTCTGTGATCATGCTGTATACCTGGGAATAATGTTGAAGCATAAATTTGTTTTCGTGCAGCCGTACAAGCTGAAAAATAATTCGATATCTAATGACAATCAGGTAATACAATGAAAACATGAATCCTTCCGCCAGCCCATATTCTCCCAAGTTGCCCTAAAAATAAAAATTTATAAAATAAATTAACAAAAATTGGACAGCTTTTTTCACCCAGTATTAATAAATTAGTTCATAGTGTTGCTCGACCCTTGATAGCCAGTAGAACGCAGCATGACCTTCTATTAGGTCTAGGTGATACGTGCTGCCATTTTCGTTGAGCCCTCAGCCGTACGCCATTCTCATTGGAAGAACTTCAAAAGGTTACTACGCTAATAAATTAGTTTTTTGTGACGATGAGAAGAGATAATTTTCCCATCTCCTCTGGTCACTATTGAGAGGTCAGAAAATTAGAAGATTCACTTCTTCGTTTGGGATCTGGCTTAACATGAGGGGGGGGGGGGGGGGGGGAAAAAAAAAAAAAAAAAGGTACAGGGGTTGGGGATGGGGGGGGGGGGGGGGGGGGGGGGGAAACAAATAAAAAACAGGGTTCATCGTAGAACCAAGGGATGAGTCGTTTCCCGACTCCTTGACGCACCTCCACCTGACAGGATCGAATGTCGACCGCCAGCTTCTTCATCAGTTGCTCCTTGGAGAAAACCTTCTTGGAGCCCTTCGCGTACCGTCGACTGAGCCAGGCGTACGACCTGAGTTTGGTGACGACCACCTCCTCGTACCGCCAGCTCTGGCCCACATGCAGACTGAAGTCGCAGTTGCATCGGATGCATCGCAGGAGGTCCGTCGGCCGCATGCACTTGGCGAGGCGGGGGTTGCCGTCGCTCGGGTACTCGCACGTCCGTTTTTGGCAGTTGGCGCAGTTGATCGCGAGGTCGCCTTCCGGCAGTGGGATCGATTTGGTTCTCGTCTTCGTCACCTTGAACTTCTCGAGTTCGCTCTTGCATGCTTCGAGGCTCTCGTGGGTCTGTCGGAGCTCCTCCAGCCTGTTCAAGACTAGAAGCAATATAAGGAGATCATTGTTCGCGGTCTCGGAAAGCTTCTCAGATCTGCAGCTCTGATATGACAAATCGTCCAGGTCCAAGGAGGCCCTCGCTGTCGCTATCTACTTGCCCATTGTAACCTGTTAAAATTAGACCTTGATCGATACTGGATCTGACGCGTATATTTGAGTTTATAAATATATATGAATATGGCTTTGGTAGCATCTATTTACCTTCTTTCGACCTCTTCCTCTAACAAAATTCAACCTCCTCGTATTTCTCTCTGAGATCATCAACAGGAATGAAATTTTGCATCCTCTCTCAACACAGAATCGCTCCAGCAAATTTGAAGCTCCATCTCCCTGTGGTTATGAAGAACACTGCATTTTGCTTTTTGAAGATGTCAATTTCATTACAGTTTTTTTTCTCCCCCATCCCTCCCCCTCCCGGGTTGCCACTCATGGGGGTTTTCGGAGGGAAGAGACCAACCAAAAGAAAGTCAAAGATATTGACTTGTAGATAACGAAAAGTACCCTTTTTGTTAGCGACCACTTCACCATAAAATATGAAACTAGCTGTCGTTCATTTAGGCTTAGAGTGCTGGCTCCAGTCCCGTCCCTCGGTGTTGCCAGATATCGTGCCGGAGTTACTTCAGACCCACGACCGCTTCGACCTTCGTGTCGGAGCCTGGGTCTTCTGTTTTTTAACGTATGTGACTTTTTGGTCCTGATTTCATGAGATGAGGTGAGAATGAAACATTGATTAGCAGTAGCCGATCGATGTGGTGAAATATGGAGATAACTTACACGGACATCCCTGACTTAACCGAATGGTGCCCACCATGGTGCATTCTCTGCTTCACTCTCTCGCCAGACCTATTCGAGATGGTTTGAGGAACTCCAGATAGGCCTAACGTTCCGCGTCTGTACTGAAATGGTTCGTGAAACTCGAAACAGGCCTCTAATCTGTCTAACGTTGCACGTTTACTCTGAAATAGTTCGTGAAGTATGAATAGGCCTGTGATTGGCCTAAGTTACATCCCCTCAACGATATATCTCGAAGACCAGGGATTGATCCTTACAGCGGCGTAGCGTCAGGGGGGCAAGGGGAGCACGTGCCCCCATTGCGCTTTTCTAAAAAAGAAGCCAAAAAAAAGAAGGAAAAGACCCAGAAATGCATGATAACGATATCCCTGAGTGCTTTTGCCCCCTCCACTTTTTCCATCCATGCTACGATTATGAATCCCTATATTCCTAATTGATCCCGTAAGTCGAGGATTGAGTTTCTTTTGAACGAAAAAAGGTTGGCTTAAGCCTGACCTGAAGACAGTTCGTTGGTTATGCCTAGGCCAAACATTAGTGAGTACCGTAGAGAAGGTGAGGCGGGGGGGGGGGGGGGTGAGGTTGAGGAAAAATGGTTTTTACATTACTTGATAATATATGCAGGGTGACCCATAAAAGGCATTCTTTTCAATGCACATTTTAGGTGTGATGCTTTCAGGAATTTCATTTCCTTTTGCATGTAATGGAAAGAAGAAAGCTTCAAAATGCTTCTTTCAGACTTGAAATATCATAAAGGACGACCTACAAAAAGAAATTTATTCACTTCCGCTCTTCTGAGTGTCGAGATGGTGAGCGCAACGCTGATTTTTCGCAACCGAAATTCAATAATTTTCTTATTCATCGCCGATTAAGATATTTCAAGTCTGAGCCTTTCTGTCTGAGCTAAGTCTTTCCTCTTTCTATAACATGTAACGAGAAAAAAATGTATTTGAAAGCATCGCACCTCCAATGCGTATTGAAAAGTGCTCTTTTTTTGGGCCACCCTATACGTGTATATCTTTCAACCGCATGATTTACCTCGCGGTATTTCCTTTTCTAGTCTCTCCATTATCTCTCGCAGTCGTTTTCGGTCCTTTAAGACTTCCACGGTGCGCACGAGAGAGACCGGTTCTGAATACTGAAAATCCCCAAAAAAGGCGGCGAAGCTCTGGATCCCCATATTCCAGAACATGGACTGGAATTTCTCGTCCGCGTTGTTGGCAGCAAACAGGGCGGCATTGTTGAAGCTGAATAACTTATCGTGCGGTATGGTCTCAGTGGCCTTGAGGACGTCTTGGACGTTCGTCCTCTGCCCGTCGGAAAAGGAAACGAGAAGGTAGAACTTGTTCTTCACGTCGTTACCGAACAGTTCCACGACCGACTCGAAGACGTATTTCTGGGCTCCGGTAATTCTCGTAACCGAAGACGGCAGGACGAATCCGATCCCGCTGAGGAAGGCCATGCCATGGGGCTTGCAGGCGACGAACAATGCATGGACCTATCGTGGAAGAGTCCATGGATGATTAAAATTGCTCGGAAACGTCATCAAAGAATCCTTATTTTGCGGGAAAATACCATCAACGAGAACAGGATGGTTTACGTGATGCAGCAGGCGGGAAGCGTGTGACTGCACCCGTTGGAATACAATTGGAATGCAATTTTGTGATTTCTTATCCATAAGATTATGAAGGATATCGAATGAATAATAAGGTTATTGGAATAACGCGCCTAACGGAATAAACTTTTCACGAAACCGAAGCGCAATAATAAATAGCATTTAAAAACAACCCACCTGCTTTCGTTTTCCTGCGAAATAATAGGATTAATATTATCAAGATCTGTACAAAGTGGATGAGATTGTCTCCCAATTGTATATAGTTGTAGTCACCCTTTTCCCCAAATTTGTAGCCCAGAATGTGTACATGCCCTTGGTTGACGTGAGATGGCATTTCTTGCGCCGCGTAATCCATTCCATTAAGACAGGTCACTGTTTCTACTATATGCCCATAACTAATGTTCGGAAAGTAGCATGATTCCACCCGTGCCACCCTCGAAGCTGAATTCGGGAATTTTCTCCACTTTACAGTGGAAGGAATTGTTTAGGAATTTTTCACTAGGGAACAGTGCACATCGGCTAAGGAGGTGGAGCCTGTTGAGTCTGACTAGCCCCCTGCGTGACCTTGTTTGAGAGAGCTTCGGACTGCATTGACAAAAGAAAGGGAAAGAGGTGTTCGACCCCCGTCCGGTCGGGATCGCATTCGCAAACTGAGGGTAACGAGGTGCATTACCCTCTTCTACCCTTGTACCGAATCACCGTCCACTTCCGCGGTAGCGTCTTTCGCAGGTATCGTCTAAGCGGCCCCTACCGAGCGTACTAATTCCTGCACACTAGTCACTGCTCGTCCGAGGCCCACCTTGACAGTCCGCCTGGTCATTGACAGCGGGAACTTCGCTTAAGTTTAAGGGCTGTGTAGACTTGCCTCCGGCTTGGATACTGCCCCTCCCCCCCCCGTCCCCTTCCGATAACTTTAGCATGTAATCGATCTCCGTTGTGTGTGTTTGTATGTTCGTTGTTGGTGCCTGAGATTGCTTCACAGCCTCTAAAATTCCCTTCAATCTGTATTGTGTTGTTGCTGAAGCTCGTGGTCTGCCTTGAGCTTAAAGATTATTTGGGATAACCGATCCGACCTCGCGAGTTTTCCTAAGTTCACCCTGCGCTTGTAGTTTACAGTACGGCTATAACTGATTAGCGCGACGGCATCTGGTCTGCGGACTGGTGAGAGGCCCGAGCCAGTACTAATACTTTCCGGATTCGGTACTCCAGGAGGGTCGGCCGGCTGGAAGAAGCCGTCAAAACCGTCACTATATAATTGGTATTGGGAGTATTCCAATAACCAGAGTCGAGTGTGCAGCGAAAAATTACTTTCGATGCATCCGCGAGAGTCGAGTAATTAGTGATAGCTTCGCTGCGATTTTTTCTGCGAAATTTACGCGATTCGCGGAGAAGGCTCCTTGTAAAGAACAGATCGGTCGGACCTTGGCGAGCACCTGCCGGTCGGCCTCCAGCCCCTCGGTGTCCCCGAAGCCGGGGGTGTCGATCACGGTGATGGTGTAGGGGACGCGGAATCCCTGCTGCCAGTGGAGGGTGTAGGCGGAGACCAGCTTCGTCTGGCTTCGGGTGCTGGCCTCCAAGTTCGTCTGCGTCTTTCGTTCCGTGATCAGCGTCAGTCTGAAGTCGTCGTTCCAGTCCACTCCGTAGACGTAGTTCACGATTCCGTTGATCATCGTGGTCTTCCCTGCAAAAACAGTTTCGTTACGCGGCTCGGAGTCGCGACTCGATGTGCGTGGTTTAGATTTTCTTTTGCTTTTCTCTTTCTGAGCTCGATTCACTTCTCCCTAGATGAGATAGGGCATACCTCGTATATATACACTGTCATCGGTTAGTAACGCGAGGATTCCGACCTGCACCGGTGGCGCCGACGAGCATGAGCACCCTCTCCTCGACGTTCACGTTTGTCCTCACCCCGACTTCGTATTTGGCGACCAGCTCATTTTGCCTCCAGACTGTTCTCTCCTTCCGCAGCTTGTAGACCCGAGGTCGACCGTCTTTGGGGGCTTCGTAATTTCTGGCGAATTCGTGGCGGACCATCTCGGCAAGTCTGTCGTAGCTCTTCACCGTTTCCCTTGACCTGCCTGCGAAAGACTGGCTCCGAACCCTCGACTTCACCCCTTTTGGCATTTCCTCGTCGGCATCCGAGGAATCCTGGGAAGAAGACGTCATTCGTTGCTAGGAATGCGCGATTGGGGATACCGAGCAGAAACGACCCTGCGACTGAATGGGGTTCATTGGTACGCGCTTTTACGCGGCTGTTAAGGGGAAAGTCACTGATGCGAATGGGTTAATCGGGACTCTCGAACGCCTCTAGACACCGCCACCCTCGTTGAGTCCATATTTCACATCAATGAAATTCAATCGTGCCCTTATTTCCATGTCAACCAATGCAGCTGACTCAAGTGTCAGAGAGCCCGCCAGTGAAAGTGTTAATCGGACGGAATGGTCCCTACAAGTGCCTGTCAGGTGCCCGTCAAACGCAGCTTAATTCACTCACAGACGGAGACAGATAGGTAGTGGCCCGACGAACTCGAACTTCCTGTTCGCGGATCTCCTTCGCACCCTTCGATCCCTTGTCCATACTCACGGCCTGATAAGTAAGGACCAGAACTTCAGGTCGAACAAGTCTTGATCATCTGACCAGGAGCTCTGTTGAGGCACCGAAACTCACAAATGAGACTTGTTTCCTTGTTGGCATCGAGGTCTGACTTGACCTCTCCTCCACATATATCGCATCCTGATGCAAAAAAAGCGTCAGAAACCATGAAGAGCGTGCGACATTCTCATATATGTATTTTCTGCATTTGATGTTGGACTCACTCTTTTCGGTGGAGGCGGGGACCAATATAAGGGCTGCTTGTCCTCAAGGCCAAAGCTTAGCTTGTACTCGTACATCGAAGGTATCTAAGGGGTAATCGGATGAGAAAGAAGGGAAATTACCAGATTTGAGAAAAACTTCGAGGTCAGAAAAGTGGAAAAGGGAATCAATACAATGCTTGCAAGTTTTCTCTTACGTGAAACATGACGTAGGCAGAACAGTATCTTCATCCCCTTGACTCAAAGAGCTTTTATCAAGTGATCACGCTGGCATTCGAGTTTACTGCTTACAATTTTTTTTATTGAGAAACCGAAAAGAGCGAGATCGATCGCATCCCACGAAACCCCAAAGAAGAAATCGCAATAACAGCTCACGTAATCAGACGGCGTATACGGTGGCGGAGGCGAGCGTCTGCCCCCCGACGCCTCACTCGAGCACACCCTCAGGCGCCCCCGGTCGGGGAGGTTTCTGTAATCCACCAGGCGAACATAGCACTTCTCCTCTTCGTCCAGGAGTTCCAGGTAAAACGAGGAGGGCAAGAGAGGGGCCACGGGGGATTCGCGCAGTTCGAGTTCGATGTTCGCCCGGTGCTCCACTTCGAGGCGGAACGTTCCCTCCTGGCCTGGTATCGTCAAATAGTACTTGTACTTTTCCATTGTTTATTTTTTTCACCTGAGCTTTCGATCTGAAACAAAATCGGTATGATTTTCGAGTGGCGGGGTTCTTTTGTGAGCATTGCAGCTATCTAGAATTTTGCGGCTCAGGTCGTTTTCTTTTGATAGTCTCGATTTCCAGGCGCACTTCCATTTTGTTTAGACTCCATTATCAGCAGAAGGAAATGGGAGTATAAAATAAAATATATGGATGTCTTACACTCCTCAATGATAGCGGAACGGTAGTTCACGCAACGATGCGATTGGGGTGGTACTTTCACAAAGATAGCAGCAATCTCGATTCTGAGAGGAAAACACAGGTTGTCCCATGAGTCACTATACCATTTCAAAACGTCACATCTATTTATTGACCACCAAGTACGAGATATCTCGTACTATGCTTTGAACTATACCACACGGTTGCTGATTTCCAACATTTCATGATGGAGTACTGGATATTACTAATTGCTTTCATATTTTTTCGAATTTCTGTGACTGAGTAAAAAAAATATGAAAGAATGGATATTAATAATTTTTTGAAAAGTTTTCAACTTTTTGTGGCGTGTGAATAAAAAAAAACAGGTGGCGGTCGATGTGTTGAACAGTTGACATAAAAAAGAAGTAACATTAACTGAACAATAGCATATGTCATTTGAAATTATCTTTGTCAAAAATGCAGGTATTTCCAAGTTTTGAAAATGCCTCAAAATCCCCTTTGCCTACATCAATACATTTAGCAAGAGGCTCGGCGTCAAAAAATCACCGGAACTCCCCTTTAACTCAGATTGGACTCTCAAAGACCTTCAGCCAGGTTGCAACTTTTCTTCGTTGCTGCAGCATTTTGAAGCTTTTTCTCACGATAGCAAAAGCAAATTAAATTAAATACTTTCTTTTCTGTTTTTTTTTTTAAATAAATATATATTTAAAAGTCTTTCTGGAGTTAGGAGAGAAAAACATGAAGTTTAGCCAATTTGTAGTCTCTTTCTCCAAGTCGATCGTCCCTTCTAGAAAATGCTCCAAGAGCTATCTAATCGCCTCATCCGATGTGGTGGTTTACTGGAGATTGCAGTGATGTCATCGACAGACGCATTCCAGGATCCTCTTTTCAATGCTTCCTTTTTGTGCGAGAAGCCCCATCGAATTGCTTCATAACTAATATTAGTGGGAAAGTAACGAGATATGTACACCGGTACACATCTCGACCGCATCTCATCGACAGTCGATAAACTCGTGCCAGTCATGTGGTGATGTTCCTTCTGCCTCGCCCTCCTCGGTCGGAGCCTCGAATCAACTCCGGACGGCCGCTTGGATGCCTTCGACCAAGACCTAAAACCCTCGGAGTGGATCCTTGAGGGTCTTCTTTCACTCCTTCCTGTAGCAGTCATGCAAAAGGCAAACCATGGGATTGTGGACTTCGCTCGTAGCGCAGAGTCCCGCTTTTATGCAAGGACGAGGGCCATTCTCAAAATCTAGAGTATTATTAGGTAATGAGTGAGAATACTGTAGCAGTCATGCAAAAGGCAAACCATGCGATTGTGGACTTCGCTCGTAGCGCAGAGTCCCGCTTTTATGCAAGGACGAGGGCCATTCTCAAAATCTAGAGTATTATTAGGTAATGAGTGAGAATTAAAATCTCGCCACACCTTGACGGGATTACATCATCGCTGAACAAATGATTCATGTGTTGTGGATGTCTTGACGCTTAAAAGCTCTTCGAATGAATACGTTTCAACGGTTGCGAAATTTCACGCGTTGCTGAAGAACATCCCAATGAAGTTCATGATAGCATTGGACAACGCTGCAGCTGATGTTTCTTCAACGCGGGCAGAAGGTCGAAGACGTTCTTCAACGGGACAACCGTCTGACTGACAATTACCAACATATGACCTGCCGAGCGGGGATCTCCGGAACGTGAATGCGTCGTAGAGAAGTTCGGCGGAAAAAACATCGAGGTGAGGTGAGTGACGTTAGTGACTCATCACCATGCGGCTCGTCCCTGTCCTCCAGAAGGAAGGAGGACCCTCACGTCTTCGACCTTCTGCCCGCGTTGAAGAAACATCAGCTGCAGCGTTGTCCAATGCTGAATTCTCACTCATTACCTAATAATACTCTAGATTTTGAGAATGGCCCTCGTCCTTGCATAAAAGCGGGACTCTGCGCTACGAGCGAAGTCCACAATCGCATGGTTTGCCTTTTGCATGACTGCTACAGAAAGGAGTGAAAGAAGACCCTCGCGGATATTTACCGATGATGTCACTGCGATCTTCATCGAGCTGCACCTTAAACGACAAGTTCCACACCTACATTGAAGAACGATCCGTGATTGAACTCACCCATTTCTAGCCGTTTTTATTTAAGGCACCCAAAAAACGGAGAGACGGTTCGATCTCGACACGACCGAGATGATGCCCTAAAATACTCCCTCACTGGCTGCAGTTCTTCCTGGAACTGTTGCGAAGCGATATCCAGCCGTCGTTGATTGGGTCCGGGCGAGGCCGTCCCCTAAGAGACACCCACGTGGTTGCTTACATAAGTGAGCTCAATTCTACAACGGAATGCTGCTATCAGTTATTACCGTCCTGATATGCGAGAGTGTGAAGGGAGTACTACGTGACCCGAGTTGAAAGAAAGACTCCATGTCTCTCTGATTTCAGACTGTCATGGCTAAGGAAAAGGCGTGAAATTTTTCGTCGTCTGGAGACCTTGCAGCACTTTTTGGCTTTGCCTGAACGACATTTTGCTGTTTGTAATCTTTCCTCTTCCGTATTTTTCCGACGCGAACGAAATTCATGGAATCTTCGTTCTTACGGTTCGAAGTCTCGCACTGAAATGCAAGGAATCCGACGTTGATGTTGGGCAGTGGAAACTCGTGGGCCAGAAGTTGAAAATGTTGGTAATGTCTGGTTTAAATCAGCAACTGCCTCTTGACAACTCGCTGAACAAGGCGATTCATATCTCATTTTAATCTATGTATTCCCGTGTCGTTTTTTTTTTTTACAGAGATTTCTACATCTCTCACGAGGAGGCAAAATGAGAGCAAAGCCTCTCTGAGCCCCCCAGGGTCCCAACTGACGAGAAATTGTCGAATGTCGACGGAATCGACTCCAGCGATTTTCGGCCGGTGAATACGTAAAGGCCAGCCATCGGCTCAATCCAGCGCTTTTACCGCATTTGAAGTGAATGTCAGCTTTACTTTTCCAATTCTTCACTTTTCGACCGAGTAGAGACGATATATTAGCAATGTTTTTTCCAGCCCAGTATCTCCCTTTAAAAGTCAGTCTCCTGGAAAAAGTACTGTACTTGAGTCCATTGTGCAGAGTTATGTCGCCAGGAGAATACTCTTTCTACGTCGGTAGAATAATAATATTTAAAAAAAAAAGTTTCGGAACAGTATTGAAAATTGAGGAATAAAAACAGAACCAAAGAAGAAAAAAAAACGCTGAAAAATGAGCGAGCCAGAGGACAGTATAGACGAAATTCATTGTTGTATGCATAATTGATATCACTGTAAATTACTAAGTTGTTCAAATATTTTCCATCTTTCATATCAATGTCTGCCAATACCAGTATTGTCAGTACTATCCTTGCTAAAGACCTGAAAAAGCAGCTATCTACATTCTGTCTGTCGTACGTAACAGGAAGAAAAAGTATTTTCTCTCATTCCTCGCATGACAGTCTCTCCTGAAGTGTATGTTGACTTAGTTTTGAACACCTTATGTATACTAAGGTCAAACGCTCGCCAGTCGCGGAATTGAAGCCATTTCCTTTCCTTCGAAGGTACAGTATTATGGTGGCAATGCCCCAGCACGAATGAGTCTTTGGCCTTGCCTCTGCCCCCGTCCGGTGCTCCATCGAACGGTCGCCCCACTCGACCTCCCTCTTTCGTCTTGGGTCATACGACTCTTTCCAGTTTGGGGACAGTCTATCGTTCGTCTCCACTTTTGATGCCTTCAACGTTGTGATGCTGCTGAACATCGGTTCGGGACTCCCTTTTTCATACTCGAAGTTATAGGCTGAATGCTGAAGAAATCATGTAGGTCCGAATGCTGAAGCCTCCTTTAGTTTACAGTTCTTTAAGAACATACGGACTCCTTTGCGGTCCTTTAAGAATATATGGACTCCTATGGGGGAAAAAGAGCTCTTTAGCTTAAAGACCTTTTTACTTCCTCTAAATGAGGTTTGCGCATTCGGGCGTTAACCCGAATGCACAAAGAGCTCTTTTTCTCCTATAGGAATCCATGTATTATTAAATTATCGTTAAATGAAGGAGGCTTCAGCATTCTGGTCTTAAACTTGAATTCTTGTTCATGCCATGAATGTGAAACATAGATATATGGTATTCCCAATTATTGGCTGACAGTTATAGATAATAAGCGAACGAGCGATTTTTTTGCGCGACCACGCTTGTTCAGAAACAAAAAGTGTGCTGCAGCTGGGCAGCTACGGACTGCAGTTCGCTCATTACTGGGTAAAAGTAACTTGAAAGTAGCTACGTTATTTTTGGCTAAAAGTACCAGCTAACGCTATTCGTTTTTTTTTTTTAGCAAAATAGGTCTACACCTTACTCCACGTAGTTCATTCAGTAATGCGATGCGTTTACCCCGCTATCATTGGATGAAGGTGTTCGATGGGATAAAGATTAGTGAATCTTAAGTCCAGTATGCCTTCCCTCGGTTCTTGTGTTCTTGGTGAGAAAAATGTGAATCTGTCAGTGTCAGAGCCGGTAACGACCAATTACGAACTTTCTGCTTTCCCATCCTGTCGAATGCGCGCGTGCACCTGCACGTTAATCTGGGTGAAATATTTGTTGATGTATGTTCTTTTCCTTCTCATACATACAGGTTAGCCGCGCTAGCCACTATTGCACATTGGTCACATTGTTGACAGTAATGTGGACGAAAATTCTTGAGGCAATTTTGTTGTTTGAGTCGAACATAGTCATTTAAGACATAAATTGAACATGTCCTCTTTAAAAAGAAAAGTGTGTTTATGTGCTTCACATTCACGGTCTTTCATCTAGGAGAAGGCAAAGATCAAAGAACGGTGTCTAGGGCTTACTCCTCGTGCAATCGTCTTCTCTCCTACGCGTTGTTATTCTGTGCACGGCGTAGGAGGAGATCTTGTTAGCCCTTTTTGCCAGAATGGCTCATGTCTCCTGAATGGGACCTCGACCCAGATTTCTGGATCCTTGGGGACACCGGTAAAAATCAAATTTCGTCAGTACAGGTAGACTTCGAGTTGGAGCAGCCTGTCCGATGAAGATTTAGTGTCGGTTTCACAACTTTGGTTCACAGATTTCGTTCGCCACTTTTTTAACCCGCTTAGATCATTGCTGAGTGACAGGAAGCTTTTTCTTATTGGTACTTGTTCCTGAAGCAGTGTCAAGCTTCTCACTAAATTTGTATAATTTGACCCGCAGTTTATTTTGATCAGTTTTAGGATCCATGTTCCGCTGCCTTGTACTCAGACAAGTCTCAGGATGTGAAACCGATTCTCCAGGCACCAATGCTTCGAAAAAACGCCCAACTTCATTCAAACACAATTGGAGATTGTGATCAATGTTCCACAGCTTAATGAAAAATTGAATCCTGTCTGCTGCTCTCTTTGATTTCCTTGGCATGGGTCAGACTCGCCTTACATGTTTTGATGGAGCGAGTGTCCTTACAAGGAAAGTAGCACCTTTTCAACAAAATAAAAACGAAAAATCGTAATGGTACTATAAAATACGTATTTATTGAAAAGTTGCCACCAAAACATTTTCCAGCTCTCTGCGCTCAGCCGCGCCAACTCCTCGTCTCAGAAAATTGAAGTATATGGCGAAGCAGATTTCTTGTTCACTGGGTCTTTCGGTACCTACACTTTATATAGAATTTAAATCATTGAGAATATCCAACTTAAATCCCATGACATAATATCATTTTTCTTTCTCAGTGGTGATTACATGCAAGTATAATGTATATGAAAATAGTAATAATAACCAATTGTATTTCTAATGTCCCACCCTTTGAACTCACCAGTCCTAAGGCAGTTTCAATTCTCGGCGCACCTCAAATAAGCTGACTTCATCGCATGCGCGATCAAAAGATTAATTTTTACAAAACCAGACATCTTATCCAGTGCAAGCCATATCTTTCCGAGCTTTTGCGATGGTGGGCTGCTCGATGGTTCTCCACAGCACTCATATCACTTTCCTTTCGAATAGACGAATGCAATCTGGTTCTGTCTAGATGCTTTCCAACCACACTGCATTGCTTTGAATTATCTTATCTTAGTAGGACTGTTGACATGCTAGCATTGTGGTTTGGTTGAGAACATATGATGAAGTATATGTCTTGTATGTCAAAATACTCGGAGAACTCGCGAGAAGGTAGTTTCTTTCCATTATTTTCAGTCGTATGCCCCTTTGAATATCCATTGCCTGTGTGTTTGTGTGTTATATAATGTATGCTATAGAATGACAATTTCAAGTTTTCTCAATTTCTTCATATTATTCGTGTATCACCATATCCACTTCACTTTACAATCAATCCTCCCGAACTTGCACGTGATTCTGCTCTCTCTTATTGCCAAATTGCCGAACAAAACAAGAGATACGAGTACTTGTGGAAATGTCGATGGCGTCGCATTGATGCTTGCAGTTGCCTCTTTCGCCATTAATGATTGACCTTTGCAATAGGAGAACTGCTGCGCGAATGAGCATAGGTTATGGATGCCTTCTCTCCCCCTTTCATCCTCATTATGCAATCCACGTACCTTGGTGCTCACCCATGCTCTTAAAAATTGGAGCACTGTAAGGAAAAGTGGTCTATCTGCAAAAAAGGCCGAAAACCGTATAGTCGGTTCATGCTCATGGAGCCTTGTTCCTTCTGATTGAAAGTGGCAGTTTTGGGGAATTGTGTTGACAAGAAAAAAGTCCAATTATGCATATCACTTTTGCTCACTTTTAAAGAATTTTCGGTATTTCCGTGCGGAGATGAAGGAAGTACTTTTTTGCAGAAAGACTCCATTTTCTTTCAGCTTTTCAGCTGGGATAGATAATTCATGCGAGGAGATTGAAGAAGAGGATATGTCGAGCTTCGTTGAACTTTGACATTTTCATAAGATTAAAGAGAATTCTGTTTAAACATACATTGACATTTGTGATGCTGGGAAAAATACGTATATGAATCATTCAGTCTTGGAATGAAGTTTAAAATATGAATAAAACCAACTTGACGATTATCTTCCACAAAATAAACGATTGCACACATCATAAACTATTCATCGTAAAAGTTCATTAGAGCAGAAAGATGATCCCCAAAGCACAATGATTCGTTATTAAGAAAATTCTTTTCAATTTCTCTCCTTGATATAAAAATCCAAGTTTTAGGCGGTTTGCCAGCAAAAAGTTGTGATCTGTTGGTATGGTTCACTTTACATTCACGCCTTACATCTAGATATAATTCTGATATGGTGCAGTATTTCAGCTTATAGTGTGACATGCACCAGATACGTTTAACTTTAAAACTGATTTCGTTTCATAATGGGCGGATATGGAAATACTAACGAGTTTGTTTGCCCTTCGGGGAAACAAACTTGCTATGGTCGCGCCTTCGGCGCTCCATTGCCCAGGATAGTGATTCATTCATTCATTTATTTTCAAAGTAGTAAAAACGTATTCAAAGTATTTGGCTGTCGATATGTATGCCGTGAGAGGACGAACATATATTTTCATCGAAATAATTACTCCGATTATTTCTGGTGTGCCTAACTTCAAATCTCATTATAATCTGCCCTGAGGGACATAATTTCAAAGCAGGATCTGCACTCAGCAATCGAACAGGTACTTCTACTCCAAGTTTCAACTTTCTTATATTCTCTATTTCATTGGATCAATAAAGATTCCGGATAATGCGCCTGTTGCAAGAAAAATGCCCCCTCATGGGTTTTACCTACTCGGAGAACTATGTGCCTACCGAGTTTCAGCCTTATCCGTTTGTCCCTTTTGCTGGTACAAAAATAATTTTGGAAAATTATTTTTGTACCAGCATTTTAGCTGATGCAGCCAAAAGCTGTGCCCTTAGGGTATGCAACACAAAAGTTGAATTTTTTTTATAAACTCATCACCTCAGTTTTTGGTGTGCCATGTTACACCTTTCTATCTCTGCCCAAATTCGGTTGGACAAAAGAAAATTATTTGAAAATGTCACCCCCCCCAAAAAAATGCCCCAGAGCATGCATCTGAAACTTGAAAATTTTCCTTAACTCAGTGTCTCAGTCCATGTCAAGTTTCAGCTTTCCATGTAAATATATATCATTGGAAACATCTCCACCCCCCCCCCCAAAAAAATGGGTGCCCCCAGGGCATTTACCTCCAAAATCTGAATTTTTCTAAACTCAGCATCCACATACTTTTCTGCCATCTCATGTCGTGCCAACATCTCTGGAAAATTTGAAAGCAGCGACGGACGGCATGCTGCGCAGTGATTTCCGACAGCTAGAGGAATACACCTCGCTCGGCACGGTGTTGCCTGAACTGGGTTAACACAACAGACAAGCTGATTCGTAATACCCATCTCCTTGGCGTAAACATTTGCATAAGGCAGAAACTGAACAAGTTGTTTCTTCATCACTCGGATGGGATGCAGGTTTTTTTTTCTCTTCTTACTCTCTGACCTCTTACTTGAACAGAGATCATGGCCAATGAATAAGAAAAGGTAGCAAAGCCAGGGGACCATGTTTAGTTTGAAAACTCCGGAAAATTACGAAAATGTGTGTCGTGCGGTTAGTACTGCTCTATTATGATGGCTTAAGAGCCGGTGAATATTTTAGTGCGCTACGCAGGCAGGCAGTTTCGAAGAATGCAAGTAGATTGCTTTCGGTTAAAGTTTCTTTGTACAGAATATTTCCTTCCCTCTAGACATGAACGACTCTGTTCCTGGAATTCAGGCGCAATGAAAAAGTCAATCCTTTGCGAGACGTTCCTTATTATTATTATTATCTATTTCTATTTAAATTTCTAAAAGGGTCCTTTATAAGAGAAACTTTGAGGAACAATGACGTTCCTCAGCTAGACCCCCCCTTTCACTTTTCTCTATCATGTCGAATCGGCTTGCATGGAAGAAGCTAACATTGGACATCGCGGGCTTACATTTCTTGAGTGGTCGAAGAAGTGCAAGTACTAAAATAGGCATGGCTTCGTTGCTGTCCTAAAGGAATCCAGACCAAATCTCAGCATGAGCAAGTACATCGATATATCTCTATCTGATCGGTAGGTATATATTGATGACTGGAATAGTTTGGCTCTTTTTTTGTATGCATTCCAAACAGCTCGGTCTGTCACAGGATCGTTTTTCTTATTCTCCGCGATGAAACTTAATTTTGAAATCGAAAGATTAGAAGTTGCTGATTTCATGGGAGTTGATGTCATGGGTGTCCTTCGAGATCGAGGAAGTAAAATGTTCAACTATTTGTGGATTAAAAAATAATGCGTAATGCATTATTTCCCACACCTTCCTTTCATCCTGCAGGTAACCGGGAACCGAGCGCCTATGAACCCGGGGATCGAAAGGTGTGTACCCAATAACGCCAGGGTAGGGCGCGGTTGGGGAATCGAACCCCAACCTCCCGCGCGGCACGCGGACGCTCTGCCGAATAGGCCGTTTCCGCCGGTTAGAAAAAACTGGCTCGTAGGAACGATATGTGGATGGAACCTGTTCTACGTGGGGCAAGGAGGATCGAACCTTGCCTTAGGGGCATAATGAGCATAGCCAGACGGGCGCACTCTCTTTCCCGGGTTATTCTCTCTCTACTCTGTCCTGTCTGTCTGTCTTAGTCTGCTCTGCTCAATAGTTAGTGGAACGGTTACCAATGCTTTCGTGCATGCTCACACCCTCTATACCTTTACAGCTCAATAGCCACATTGTATCACTTTATTGTATCACGAGTCACTTTATATCTGTTTAAAACGTTCCTCAACAGGGGATTCGCATGATCCGTAGGGGTCTATGGCGAGACTTCATGTGGTGCCACGAAAACATGACCTGGCCAAAATTAAAATTCAGAAAGGAGCGTCCCTGCAATCAACTTTTGAAATACGTTTCTCAAAATCACTGTCACTAATATTATAAGCGTAAAAATTTACGCGATAGTGAAAGGGGTCTGCACAGGTCCCCTTCCATTCAAAAGGGGTCCATAGACTAGAAAAAGATGATCACTGCTATAGATACTTCGATCCATTCCAGTGTCTTGCTCATGAGAACTCTAGTTTGCAGGAACTCCGGAATCCCACTTCCTCCATGCGAATTTTATTCTCTTGCTTTTCACCCTTTTTGCAAGCTAGTACCTCGCCGTGCATGTGCGACAATCTGTGTCTGCGACGAAGTAGTGGAACGACGAAATGGGTTTGCGACGTTATGTCCATGACCATCTAGGCCGCGACGAGAGCGCCAGTCACGGGTGGAACTGTCCTGGACTTGGAAACTATCGAAGGTGATATTCATGAGGTGAGTCATGACAATCTTGCCTTTCTATTTCCGTCATATTTTGGTCCCTCAATATTTTGCCCTTTGTCATTTTCTCCATCGATTGAGCAAATTATGTCTATCGTTCACGATTCGTGAACCGCCAAGCTGTTGACCTATATACATAACACATAAATCAGTGGTTCCTTTCGTTTGTCTGTCTTCCGAGGGACAGGAGACTACGCTAGTCTTTTATTGGCTAAGCCATTTCTTCTACTTAGTTGAGAAATCCGATTATCCAACACTTATGTTAGGGAAATGTGACACCAGCTACACTAAATGTTGGAGCATTGAATTTCTCAACTAACTCCCATTGCGTAAACCACTGAAGAGAAATATCTGAAGGAATAAAAGATCTACGTGGGTCGTGGTGCAGAGAAAATACTTGAATAGCTGACGTCCGAGTCGATCGATGGTTTATCCATGATCTTGGGATGCTGGCCGTGAAGCGGTTTCTCCTTCCATCGTGCTTCTCTTTGTCCTTGATCTGCCGTCTTCACATCCGACGTGTTGCAGTCGTCATGGAGATGGAGTGCGTTTCGGAAGCGGGTGGCATCTCCCTGGATGGAGTGGGACTTCTTCAGGGCATCTCGCTCTCTCAGGATGGAAATGAGTCTTGCCAGATACATCGAAAGGAAGCAGGGGACTTCGCACGTCGTCCGCTTATAGAGGGACTCGAGTTCGATCAGTCCCCTCCCTCCCTTGCATCTCGGAAGGTAGAGTCTTTCAACGGCAGCCATCGGATGGTGGGTGTGATGCATGGTTAGGAGCTTTCTGGCTGCTCGATCGATGGCTTGGAGTTCCGTAGGTGACCAATCGATAACTCCGAAGCTGTAGTTAAGGACAAGGGGTGGCAAGGCTGTTGAGGGCAGAGAACTTGTTTTTGCCGGACAGCTCGGTCTTCAGTACGAGGCGGACTCTGCGTTTGTATTAAGTCGTCAGTCTTTGCTTCGTGCGCTTGACAGCCACGGAAGAGTTCTCTTCCACACCGAGGTACTTATAGGTGTCAGGGGCTGTAAGCTCTCGGAGTTGTTCGTCGTTGGTGGTGGTGATATCTCCCATAGGGGTGAGGACTCCGCGGTGGATAGAGAGCTTCGCGCACTTGTCGAGTCCGAACTTCATGCAGATGTCTTTCGAGAAGATGCTGACGACGTTGAGAAGGCTTTCGAGTTGTTTCTCGTTGGAGGCGTAGAGTTTCAGGTCGTCCATGTAGAGAAGGTGGTTCATGCGATGGTCTGCATTCTTCCCCTTTCCTACGTAATAACCACAGTCAGTCCGAGCTAGCTCAGTACTGAGAGGGTTGAGAGCCAGACAGAAGAGTAGAGGAGATANGTCGAAGAAGTGCAAGTACTAAAATAGGCATGGCTTCGTTGCTGTCCTAAAGGAATCCAGACCAAATCTCAGCATGAGCAAGTACATCGATATATCTCTATCTGATCGGTAGGTATATATTGATGACTGGAATAGTTTGGAATGCATACAAAAAAAGAGCCAAACAGCCGGTCTGTCACAGGATCGTTTTTCTTATTCTCCGCGATGAAACTTAATTTTGAAATCGAAAGATTAGAAGTTGCTGTATTTCATGGGAGTTGATGTCATGGGTGTCCTTCGAGATCGAGGAAGTAAAATGTTCAACTATTTGTGGATTAAAAAATAATGCGTAATGCATTATTTCCCACACCTTCCTTCATACTGCAGGTAACCGGGAACCGAGCGCCTATGAACCCGGGGATCGAAAGGTGTGTACCCAATAACGCCAGGGTAGGGCGCGGTTGGGGAATCGAACCCCAACCTCCCGCGCGGCACGCGGACGCTCTGCCAAATAGGCCGTTTCCGCCGGTTAGAAAAAACTGGCTCGTATGAACGATATGTGGATGGAATCTGTCTACGTGGGGCAAGGAGGATCGAACCTTGCCTTAGGGGCATAATGAGCATAGCCAGACGGGCGCATTCTCTTTCCCGGGTTATTCTCTCTCTACTCTGTCTGTCTTAGTCTGCTCTGCTCAATAGTTAGTGGAACGGTTACCAATGCTTTCGTGCATGCTCACACCCTTTATACCTTTACAGCTCAATAGCCACATTGTATCACTTTATTGTATCACGAGTCACTTTATATCTGTTTAAAACGTTCCTCAACAGGGGATTCGCATGATCCGTAGGGGTCTATGGCGAGACTTCATGTGGTGCCACGAAAACATGACCTGGCCAAAATTAAAATTCAGAAAGGAGCGTCCCTGCAATCAACTTTTGAAATACGTTTCTCAAAATCACTGTCACTAATATTATAAGCGTAAAAATTTACGCGATAGTGAAAGGGGTCTGCACAGGTCCCCTTCCATTCAAAAGGGGTCCATAGACTAGAAAAAGATAATCACTGCTATAAATACTTTGATCCATTCCAGTGTCTTCCTCATGAGAACTCTAGTTTGCAGGAACTCCGGTATCCCACTTCCTCCATGCGAATTTTATTCTCTTGCTTTTCACCCTTTTTGCAAGCTAGTACCTCGCCTTGCATGTGCGACAATCTGTGTCTGCGACGAAGTAGTGGAACGACGAAATGGGTTTGCGACGTTATGTCCATGACCATCTAGGCCGCGACGAGAGCGCCAGTCACGGGTGGAACTGTCCTGGACTTGGAAACTATCGAAGGTGATATTCATGAGGTGAGTCATGACAATCTTGCCTTTCTTTTTCAGTCATATTTTGGTCCCTCAATATTTTGCCCTTTGTCATTTTCTCCATCGATTGAGCAAATTATGNTTCAGAAACCACGCCCTCGCCATATGTAGCACAAATATTACGAGTGGCGGATGCTGCGTTGTTGCCGAAATCGAACTCGTACAAAATACAGTGGCGAATATGCATGGGAAGCTCCGACATTTTCTTCTTTACACAATATGCAAGAGAGTTGCATTTTAATGCCAATTTAAAGGACAGCTTCACCGCCATGTATGTATGGCATCTGCGCTATAGGCTTTAAAGGGAATTTTTTTAATTTAAATTTTAAAAAAGCCGTCAGGACTTATGTACCAACCCAATAGTGACTTCAGTACAGAAGTTGTACTGAAGATTTCTTTACGAAGTGCCTGGAAGAAAATTACACGAAATTTATTATTCAAAACTTTTAAAGAGGATCCATCTTCTGAGACAGTCTTCATCACTTGAATCATGATCAAGGTCTTTGCGACAGGAGAGAAAAAAAAAAGATACATGCAATTGCGTGCAATTCTTACTTGGTTCCCACAGGCCAATTAACCGAGGTTGAAATTCGCACCCCTGTAGCCCAGTGCAATCATTTCCAAAAATTATTGGCATACATACTTCTCTCATAGCTGGAAGAAAACCTCCAGGCCTGGGGTTTCCCCTTTGTTTCACAACATTCCAGAAATTCATATCCTCTTACCTTTGTGTAACACTTCACTGCTCTTATAGCAACAAAAATTTAAAAAGACTGGATATGTGACAGAAATACACGACAACGGACGTATTTTGATATTTACACCAAGAGGATAGGAGCGCCTGCATGGCACGAGCACCACAGCCCAACCACAGTCCCTTAGGCTGGGACACCACTTCACGGTCCTGTAGGAAGCCTTAAGGAAACGCTCTTGGGTCGCCTACGCCCATGACTGACACGAGTGGTTTTTAAGGTGTACTACACAGTTTCTCCTAGACGTGGCACACAGAGTGTGCGTGTGTGGTAACCCAAGCTAAGCAGACACTCCATGAAAGCAGGTGGAGGAAGAGCCCGCCGCCGCTTGATCCATCGCCTCACCAGTTTCACTCGGAAGCCAGAACCCCTCGGTCACCAAACCCCGGTCCTTCGCAGCTCGTTTGTCGTTTCGTCCGGGGGTTCTCACTCATTTGAGTCCACGACCCCGTTTCACGAAGCAGGTGACCGCCATTATTTGTGCTGAAAATTGAGAGAAATTAGAGTACAAAACCAAGCATCAGTTTTCAAGTCAAGAACTCGTGCGAATAATTTCTTATTAACCCCCTTCCAGTTGAATTTCAAAATCGAGTCGTGAACGAGATCTGGATCAAAACAAACCAAAAGAAGTGCATTTGAACGACCACCAATCATAGCAAGTGCAGAAGAACTAACTAACGGTGGTTTTGAACCTGAGCAATTTTTAGAGAAATTTTGAAATCAAGAATTCGTTCCTGCAAGAGTGCGATTCGAGAACAACTGACCGGCAAGAAGTTAAAAGTCAGCAGCACAAAACAAAATACCACAACCGCGTTGTGAGATACGAGCTCATTTGTATAAGGCATAGGTTTTGGCTGAAGCTGTCAGTTTTTAAAGAGAGTAGAAATTAAAATATTTGAAAACTGATGAAGAAAATTTGTATGGATTAAGTGAGAAGCGCTTCATCCAAGGGAAAGTGCAAATGCGATGTAGCTCTTGTTTGAATTTACCTGTAGTCCGACAAAACACGAAAAAGAAATAGTGAAATTTCAGTAACAACTTGTGCTGGGAAGGAAACAGATAATTCCTTATTTCCTGCTGCCACAACACCTTCTGAACATCAGATGCATGAAATCACGATTTCACGGAGGGACTCCTTAGGTTACCATATATTCGGACAGCCAAAACGAGGACGCCTTACAGTCGGACGGAAATTTGAAGGCGAAAAAGATGTCCAGGGAAATTATCCGGACGTATGGTAACCCTATCCTTAGCATTAAAAACTATTTTTTAGCCCGGGTTTCAAATAAGCCCAAAATGCCCTGCTTACCAGGTCATTCGTAACGTGGAGTTTCAGTCATAACCAGGACATTTTTCTTGGTGCTTGGTGGAAAGACTTGCTACGCATTCCAGAGCATCCAGTGCTCCTTTCACAACCCACAGTTCTAGAAATGCTAGCCTTTCCTCATCCCTGGGGGAAAAAAAAAGAGAAGAAATTAATGCATGGTACGTTTTGAGAGGGTAGTTGCTAACATGTCTGCATACAGGGTGGCCACGAAATCCCTTTGCACGAGGAAAAGCCTCTGTTCGAGCAGTTCGATGTGCTGCTCAATATCGTGGACGCATTAATGTTGAAATTCAATTCACACAATTCAATATTTGGTGCAAAGGGACTTCGTGGTCACCTTGTCGGTCTCTACGCGAGCCATTTCACCTCACAACCAAGCCAAAAAATGCATTGCGAATCAACTGTTCATTGCAGGTGTCCCAAAGACCTCGCGTCACACCCACTTGATTGGCCAACACTTTTTGAGCATAACCCTGACACCAAGTGGAATGCACTCTTGAATGAGTTTCTAAAATACGAGACGTTCAAGTCAAAATGTTACAAAAGCGGCCTGTGAAACACACTGTGTTTGAGTGCCAGTAGCAGTACCCATGAATGGCCAAGCAAATGTCGGCGAAGATCCACGAACCCGGCCAGGCTTAACGTGCAGCGGACGCTGACCGGATTCGCGGAGTTGAGGAATTCATCAACTCCGTGTTCGTTTCCTGGCCTCCACATTCAACATTAACGTCGGCTCAGCCCACACCACCTACCCATATAAATTAAGAGGCCAATCCGCCCGTGTGTAATTGTAACAGGGCCAAATTTTCGGCAATAACTATAGCAGTGTACTGAAAGCCTTCCCCGGCGAAGTGCTCACAACAAACAAAAAGAGTACGAGCCATTGCCAGCTACGGACGTTGTAGTTATGTCAACTGTTGTAGGGTTACCATACTTCGGACAGCCAAAAAGAGGACGCCCAGCAGTTGGATGGAAATTTGAAGGCAAATAAAGGATAGGTCCAGAGGAAATATCCGGAACATATGGTAGGAAGCCTTCCTCCAGGATGGAAAGCGAAGAAAGAGGGCAAAAAAAAAAGACATTAAACTGCTGGTAATGAACTTTAGAATTTTGTCGAGACACCAATCCCGTCTCCGGTTTATCAGTGCTTCTTCACGTAAGTGTGCTGCATTCAGTTAGTGCTCTATATTACTATTTGAATTTGGTGTTGCGTCTCAAAATTTGTCAACTTTTAGTCATCAGGGACCACAATCACAGCTGCTGTGTGTTCTGACTTGCTTGAACACCACGCGCGACCTGCCTTCGCCATAAAAGGCCAGGATTGACCTCATACGTAGCCTGTAACTTTTGAAACCCCCTGTATTTTGGCCAGATTATAATGGGAGAAGTGACGATCGACATTCCCCTTCAGTTCTGCTTCGCACCGAGACGACAATCTGTTTGGACCCACCAAGGAGGCTCTTGCTGGTCGGTATTTCAAGTCAGTCGACGAAGTCAAAGCGGCTTTCCTGCAATGGTCTTCGACATCAACCTAAAAGTTTATACGCAGCAGGAATGCAGAGCATCACAGCACGGTAGAACAAGTGCCAAAATGTTCATAGAGATAACGTTGAAAAATAGGTATTTTCAGGTTATTTTTAGGGGGGTGGCATCCCTGGCTTGGCACCTCCTTGGAGATATACAGTATATATATATATATATACGGCTGGAGTCACCTACCTACTGCCGAAAAACGCCGAGACCCAACAACCAAAGAATACCGACCAGCAAGAGCCTCCTTGGTGGGTCCAAACAGATTGTCGTCTCGGTGCGAAGCAGAACTGAAGGGGAATGTCGATCGTCACTTCTCCCATTATAATCTGGCCAAAATACAGGGGGGGGGGGGGGAATGAGACGCGATTCACACAGAAGCAATGATACTGTGGGAAAAATATATATTTCCTTCATGGATTTTCAGTCGCAAATTTTTTTCATCACTCCCTTCTCTTCCTTCGAGAAAACTACTATAGCGAGCAGCGTGCACGTGTCCGTGGGAAACTTCCCATTCCCACGAACTCAAAGACTTCTCGAGTCCGATGGCGCCTCGGCGCCGTCTGTCCGAGACGCCGACGACGCCGGATGTCACCGTGTTTCCCACGATTTCCATTTGATTCGATTCTGTCCTCGCTCGTACCTTCTGCCTCCTCTATCATACTAAAATGGCTTTTCTCCCACGAATTGATTAGCCAGCTAATTGTAGAAGTGAGGGTTGGGTAATATCATTTGTGCAATCAAGCCAACGTCCTCCATCTCCCTGTCCGCCGGAGGCCTGCACGGGTCAACTTCTTCGACCTCGACCCGATCGGCACGATTCGAACCGTGCCCCACCCGCGGGTCGCGTCGGGCCGATCAGCCCGCTTAGGTCTCTAAGCCCCAGAACTCGGGGTCTCTGGGTTCGTCTGCTCACCGTGACGTCACATTCGTACTGGCCTGTTCAGTGTTCTCATAGTTCACTTCGTTCCACCATCAGCTGTAAGAAAAATACCCTCCGAAAGCGTACTCGCATTAACCCAGCAGGAAACTCGATTGCCGACCGAGCTGCCCGCTCGATCTGCGGATCGGGTCGGTCCGATAGAACTCATGTTCACCGCGTGCATGCCTCAAAATCAAATCCTATTCAATGTTCGAAATTCGAATTACGTGTCTCACCTGGATGCAACGAGGCGGAGCTCGCCGAAAATTTGCATACATATAAATCCCTGTTGGCGTAACGTATCCAAAGCGGGGCAGTTTGAAATTCGAACGTCGTCCCTTTAGAATTCTGAGATAGAATTCAATTAAAACTGTTATAAAGGGAAATTGAGTCTCTGAGAATGGAAAGCATCTCCCCTCCTTCACCTGATACCCGAGAGTTCCAAATTCATACGATGATTTATTTTTTAAATTACTAAGATTGAACAGAACCCCCAGAAATTCTGCATATAGGGAATTCGGGGGGGAGTAAATGACGGGACGCAACCAGTATTATTGATGCGAAACATGGCTATTTAAAATTCCAGCCGAGTGCTTTAAACTGTTACTACATAAATGTTATGGGACAGAAGTCGGTTAACCTCGCATATGAAGACGTGAATGTTTCACGAATAGCTGCAGTATATCATAATAATTCGCCGATTCGATTAGAGATATTAAACTTGCACTTGACGTGATAAAGCAGGCAAAAAAAATTCACAAAGCTTCCGACAACAGGCAGTCCGCGGAAGCACGGCTATCGCGCGTTACGTTTTAACAGTAGACGTTCGGCTGCACAGTTAGAATAATTAAATAATTTTATTTTAAATTGACGACAGAGGTGACGGCCCGCGAACGTGCAGCAATCTGACGCTTGCGTGATATTCAGATGTCGACCGCTGGCCTGCGACGCGGGTTCTGGTACTTTCAGTACGACTTCTCAGTCGAGAGGCTCGTCTTAACATCCCCCTTTCCATTTTCTGAATGACAAAAGCATGCGACGATGAACATGGACGGTCATGAAAAACGAAAAGAATCAGCCTGTTTAAGTAATAAGAAGGAACGAGCCGGTTTCTCCATTCAGGCGATCGTCAAATTCGATGCTAGCATTATCTCTCGAGACATCTAAAAAAAAAAAACAATTTAATCCCATTGATCAGGATCAGGAAGTGAGAATCGGATTGGCTGTGCAGAATTGCGGTGCAAAAGCTATAATGGAGGCTGGGAGACATGGAATCGTTCGAACGGAATGAGAATCTCTCGAAGAAACCGCGGATTCGGTGGGGATGCCAAGATGATGGGGGTCACACGCACCAGGTTCGTTTCACTTTAAACCGATTCGTTTTCGTGATGGGCGTCGACGGGAATGAGATTATCTCAGTTAAACTGATTTCCATAGGGGTCCGTTGTGGGATCAGATTAGTTTAGCTTAATCGGATTCGGTGCGTGTCACCCGATGTAAAAGGAGCCACTGAAGGAAGTCTCGAAGGGGATTTTACCCTGGCATATCCAACCGAGCCAAGTTGGAAATTCAACGACTTTTCGATTTGGTCCAAAACTAAAGCGTCAAATCTTGCCACGTGACCCGTGCCAGCCTGGCCTGAACGATCACCGAAATTTTCAGATTGATAACGGAAGACGATTCCAGACCTGCTGGAATTGCAAGAAATTTCCACATGGCGGAAAGAAAAAACTGCCTCGTCTGCGATAATTTTTTTTTTGCGATAGATGTAGGCTATTTGCAATTCGAATTGAGCAATCCTACAATCCCCAATGGAGAGTCTAACTTAGGCGTTGTCTTCGAAAAAGGAACCGGATGAAATTGAAAAGCACGAAATGAGAGTCCAACAAATGAGAGCAGTTGGCATTTTCGTGATTAAGAGGGATTAATGGAGGATTAAGGGTTTCAAAGAATCGAGTTTTCGATTTCTCTTCGACACGTGAGAAATTCTGGCGGGGTCGTCGAGAGGTTTCTAACCTTTTGCGAAGTGAACCAGGGATCTCATCGCGTCTTGCAGTTTGATGAAGGCTCCAATCACCGCCCTAAAAGAAAAGAGATCAAGTGTCGGCTTCAGTGAATTCCTGTCAGAAGCGAAGAAAATGGAAGATAATGACGTAGAACGAAATGTAAAGGTCAGAAGGTTTACTTCTCTGTCCGAGAATCTTTTTGAGATTGTGGGCCAATTATGACCGTCTCAGGTCATAATTATGGCTCAATGGTGCTGTTGACGATTTGATTTCGTCTTGACTTCGTCAGTACCAAAATGATTTGTTTGGGGGCCTGCTCCTGAGCATGTCCTGCAGGAATTCCATGCATTCACACTGAATGGAAGGATGGATTTCCGAATATTTACCTGAACATTTAATTTGCGTTTGTCTTCTCATTAACAAGTGACCCAGAATGCCCTGGCGTTCCTCCTGTTCTAACTTCGAGCGAAATCAACACCATTACATTCGACAGAATATTAAATATTAGAAAGGGTACCAAATCATTTGTATAAATCATGCGGAGCTCCTTTACAATTGGTCCTCCACCTCAAATTTTTGTGGACCCACCTGGGATGGGTCTTAAAGTGTTCTCTGAGGCCATTAATGCATGAGATATGGAGGCGCTTAGGCTGAAAAAGTAATATTTAAGGTATTTAAGTATTTTGCATTAATATATATTGGGGAATGCGAGCGAAGGGGGCCGCCATATTGTATGGTGGCCGAAAACGCTCATTTTTTGCGAACTAATAAATCCGAAATTTCCGCCTATTTTAAATGGGAGCTATTTACACCCCAGAAAGACACTTGGATAATTTTCATGATAAAGAATTCTAGTTGTGAGGTTTTTTTTTTCTAAGATTGGGACCCACGGGAAGCCTGCACAAATGAAAGATGGATTACGGTTCGGTTTTAAAAGCATTTGACGAATGAATTAGGCCCACCATCCATTTCTTTTAAAATTATTTTAGACGTTAGAACTACTCAGCGCAACATTGCCGGTCCTGCATTCCCCACACAGCATGACCTCAAAGTTTGTCAGCAAAATTTCAAGCCCCTCCAAATTTCACGCATTGAAATAGCCTCAGGGGATGCGAAACCCGTCAGTGCCAACTGAGGAGGAGCTCATGGGCATATTGGACTTTGCCAAACTATGTTTAAAGGACACATTAACATGGTGCTCAGCACCACCTCAGGGCATGAACCCATCCCAAGCGGGTAGGACCTATCCTATCTGAGGTGTATGCTAACTAGGAATACATGAATCTTAAGAAATAGCAAACTAAATTGAAATTCTAGTAACCCTATATATTCTGGCACTTTGCTAAAGGCGATATATATTTAAAAGAAATGAGTGGGATAGAATGCATAGACGGAAAGTACAAACCTGTTGACGCCACCCCTCCCCTGTGGGGAATGAGGGCGAGCGTAACACTACAACGTCGGAAGTAGATGTGATTCAGGGCGGAGGTGACGTGATATAAAAATATAGTGCAATGATTTCTGGAAATATAAAGTCACAAACAGCATCTTCTCATGCCGTGCTTTTGTCTCCGTGACCTAAGAAGCCTTTCATCCTTTTCTCCGATCTGAGCTAAGGTATGTGAAGTCTATGAACGATCAAGAAAACTTGCCTCGACGTATTTCCAAGACCCAGGCATTTCTTCTACAATTTGCCTGTCATCTGTTCACAAAGTGGGGTGGTTAATGTGTTTCTACAACGATACACAGATGGCGCGTTTGCCGAAATTGTTCAAGGCGCTTGTAGCAGGATGCAGATTCCGATCCTGTACGTCAGG
>CAJPEV010000967.1:0-15685 GCA_905338385.1 Darwinula stevensoni
GCAATGAAGAGCTGAAAGTTGCCGTTTCTGATTGGTTTGATGGACAAGAAGTTGACTTCTATCCCCAGGGAATAAAATCCTTGGAATCAAAGTGAAATAAGTGTGTTGAGTTAAAAGGTGACTGCATTGAAAAATAAAGTGTTATTTTTCCCCTCGGAAGTTTCTTTCTTATTCAGGTAGATAACTTATTGAGTGACCCTCGTATGTATGTAAAGCTTTATGACTGATAATATTTGGAACTGACTGTCACGGATTTATAAGCATATTTATTTGCTATGAGAATACTAAGCATATGAATAAATATTGTTGCTCCTGATCTTTCAATATTACAGGCACTTTTTGCTCTTTCGATCTCGTCAAGTCTGTGCCAGGCACGAACGTTGCCAGCTGCATGACAGCAAGTGATGCCTTCGACACCGGTGAGTTTTGTTTTCACTTCAGTCTCCCTCGCTAGCTTCTCTAGGAAATCTTTCTTGCATCATGGATCTCTTACATTCCATTAGGAGAACTATGACGCTGTGAGTGAACATGCCCTAGATGGAGAACGGGTCAATTGGTATCCAACAAAGAATCATGAAGGAAGTATGCACTTGGATCAAGGTCATGATGTCTCTAGAGGCAACGTACCTCTGGTGATGGCTGTGTAGCAGCCGACAAAACCAGTGCAGCACGAGTTCTACAGCGCGAAACTCAAGTGTGAAAGAAGGCAAACACAGCTGTGTATAATCTGTACTCCCCACCGCCGTCGCCGCCCTGGCAAAGCTACTCGTCGCAAAGTGATTTGAGAGCCTGTTTATTGATTGTAAATAATGGTGATATCAAGGGATGATACTTCATTTTTATTGACTCTCTGAGCGCAAGAGCTCATAGGGATGCGATTAAAATCGAAAATCATTCTTCCAAAGGTGCAACATGTCCTTTTAATGTACTAGGGAATTGCACTCGGGGTACCCGTCTTACTCTATGAGCAAAGGAAGAGGCTCTCAAGAACTTTAAATTTCTTTTCATTAGTTCTTTCCACATAAGGATCGCACGTCGCCGATTCCTTTTTTTTTTTTTCTGGTAACTTGACTGATCCTTGAAATGTCTCTTCCTGCTTACCCAAACCTACTGCGAAAGATGGATAAGCCACTTTACTCACTATTAGACGTAATCGGTCGGATTGGTTACCATACATTCGGAGAAAAGTGTTTTTTTTTTCTTTGGAAGGGTCATGTGGAGGAGTCGTAAAACTTTTTTTTAAAGATACATGAGATGTCCTTGACACTCGCAACCTATATTACATTTCCAAAAATCCGGAAGCCTCGACACCAAGGTTGCCCAAAGTGCAGCCCGCATGGCAATCTGGAAAAAAAATGAAGATGAGAGAAAAGACTGACGAATACCTAGTGCTCGCACCTATTATATGAATCAAGTAGACATACATCGTTTTAAAAAAAGGTGCCAGTTTGTTTATTTGCATGATCTGATTGCATACGCGGCCTCGGTTGTTCCACACATGACATTCTAGTTGATGCAACCTTGCCTGCTTTTTTTTTTTAACTAGGTAGAGGTGCTTCAAAAGTTGTCAAAACGAATTTTTAAATCGAATATCAGAACAATCGCAGTGGGAAAGCAATTTCCTCGGTGGTACATCCCAAATACTTTGATTTGGCACGCTCCAACACGGCTAAGTGCATTGGGCAGTCTGGTAAGACAACAAGGCAAGATAACGGTGAAGTCGCTAATCCCAAAACCACATTCATTATCTTTCACATTATCTTCAAAAACCGTCTGTTTGGAGTGCAATTTGCAATCCTAGGACGAGGCTTCGCTGTCGCAATATTGTGTTCAGAGTGTTATTTGGCTTTTTTTGTCGTCCACCTTACGCTTTTCGTGATTTCTGTTCGACTATTCTTGTTGCATTGCGAAAGCGGAATAGCATTTCATACATAACGCTTTTAAGAAACACCCCTTTCGAACTATCAAAGCCAAGATCGCCCTTGAGTGAATTTTTATGGCTGAAATAAGTTGCGTTTCGTTAATCGGAATTTCGATAGATCCTTAATAAACGGGCAAGAAAATTGTTTTATAAGCACTTCAGCCTGGAACTTTAATTAGAGCCACTCAGGATTCTTGGTTTTATTTGTCGTTCGATTCAAGTAGGACTTCGCGCGTTATTCTTCCGTTGTATGTGGCACTGATAAGACACCAATTGGAATATTGCATCCAGTTCTGGAGGCCTACAAATGAGGGCTATTTGCTGGCGCTCGAGGGGGGACAGAGGAGGGCTACAAGAATGATCAAGGAGGTTAGGGGACTATCATACGGGAAGCGTTTAGAAGTGTTGGGACTGTACTCGCTCGAACGAAGGTTAAGGAGGGACGATCTCATCCAGACTTCCAAGATAATTAAAGGAATAGATCATGTCGAGTGTGGTAGGTTTTTCCAGTTCGATGGAAGCAAGAGAACGAAAGGTAACCAACTAAAGTTGCGTAAACCGCAGGTGCGGCACAGGTCGAGACAGGAATTCTTTACTTGTAGAGTGGTGAATGCATGGAATGCGTTAGATGACAAAGTAGTGGCTGCCCCTTCTGTGACTATTTTAAGAAGAAACTGGATGCTTTTATGGACAGGCAAAAAGTTGCGGGGGGGGGGGCATTATTGAAGATAGGTCTTTATTCATTAGGTCTGCTCTAAAATTAAGGAACGCTCGACCTTGACACGTGATATCGAAATGGGTGTAATCTCCTACTGATGTCACTAACTACCTTGAACCTTGAAGTCAGTTTCCAGAAATGCATGGTCTTGGAATATCGCACCAAGATGGATTGTGAAGAGCGATTGATGCCCGGCGAGAAGCGGAGGAATGAATGGATGCCTGCGGGGTAAATTAGTACAAGGTTCATAAATGTATTTCCTTTTCTTTGGAAGGAAGTTGGGGGGATTCCTTCCAGAGGCGAGGTGCAAATCCGACGTTACTCGCTTATTTTCACACGTCCTTGCCGAAAAGACTGTATCGGAGGTGTGAATACCCCCTTAGTATGGAGGGGGGAAGAGTGTACTAAGAATGCCTCTCTCTCCCGTTGTGGTGTTATGGAAGGGAGCAAGACGTATGACTAGAGTTCGGAATTGTAATGGTAGCAAATGTGACCGGTCTTCAGAAAGCCCTGGATTCAATACCCCGCCTCTCCATAGTGTTCTTTTCTGCATTTATGCCATCCGACTCTTCCATTACTTTTATTATTACATTTTCTTAATCCATTTTTTCTCGAGATTTATATCCGACAGTCGCGACGAGAGCCCGAGAGAGGCAGACGTACACCAAGGCAGACAGAAGGCGCCGCACATGCGCACATGGATGCGAATTCAAAGGCCAAATCCTATTTTTCCCGGAGATTATGTGAGGGCGTCCTCGAGATTTCTTTTGAGGTCGAATTCTAGGGTTCCCAATTAATGTTCGTGACGTGCTCGGTGTCGGAAATGGAATCAATCTGTTTGCCGTCATCATTTCAATGAGACGGAACCTCATTGTTATTGTTTCCATGAAATTATTTGCACTAGGAAATACTTATCTCCTTATCAGGTGCGATGGACGTAGCAAAGAAAATGGCTGACTGGCGCTGCACAGTATGGTACACAACAGGTGGTGAATGTGGTTGTGAACGCTGTAAAATGCAATGTTGTGGGAGAAATAGTTCTTGCTCCAAACTGTCGTACGCATTGATGCTCAGTATTTCATAGTACATATATGTTTACAAAGTACATGTACATGCAAGTCCAATGACTGACTTTGCCTGCGCCAACGCCCCACGGTAAAGGAATTGCAAATCTCTTTCTGGTCAGTCCACACTGATAGTTATCAAGTGTCTGATTTTAAAAATATTTTTCTTGAGGGCAAAAATCAGTATGCGACGCTAGGAAAAATCTTAATGCATTCAGATCTTCATCATCAAGGTGATACGTCGGATCTGTAATATGCTCAATTCAGACGCATGCGAGGGAAGATGTGAATAGACATCCACAAGGCCATTCTTCCCCTATCTCAATCTCAATCTATTCATTATATATGTCATTTATTGAGTCCACCACGCTCCTAACTTCCAGAACGATTCCTGGCTGTTTCTTCATGGGTGAGATTAAAGAGGAAACTCTTCCCAATTACTTCTTTATAACAGTGGTAGTCCTTCCTTCTTCCTTCAAAGTGGGTGCTGTACCTTTAGTGGAAACATCCATAGTTGGGTTTTTTGAGTGTTTGCCCCATATTCAGGTTTGGATCGCGTTCTCTGCAAAGCTGAGGCACATACGGCCAGGATCTATGTCCCTCCCGCTCACGAGCACTCCAAAGAAACTCCCTCAGCCTTCAACGCCTCCATTCTTATATAAGGGTCCTCGTCAGAACTACCCAACAATTTTGAGGCCCATAGTACTTCAGTTTGTCACCAGTATGTTCAGAAAACCTGCTAAACTCCCAGGGTTAACCATGAGGAGGGGTCTCCCCTGACTTTGCTGGAGCTACCCAGCATGTCGCGGCCCTCCTGACTTGCAAAGCTACCAACGTTTTCTGTTGAATCCAGAACCCCGCAGGTGAATTTCCTTCTCAATATCCAGGCAACCCGTTCATCAGGAGCCCGTGTCACCCATGCAAAGAGAGTCATGGGCACGAGATGCCCTCTATGGAGATGCTGCTCCTGGAGGATAAGACGCTCCATAAGTCATCCTCTGACTTTTTAGCGTCCGGCCTTTGGTCATCATTTAAAGACTATACGTCTCATTAAGTGAAATTTGTTCCAAAACAGAAACTCGATCTCTCCCATGTTGGGAAGAAATATCAGGATCTCGTTATGAGAATGTGAGTTCAACATTCACTGGCACTTTGGAGACACTATCGCTATTGACACCATCAACAACGTTGTCCAGAGAAACTCGAAATAGGCTCATAATCCCCTTAGGGGGGTCCAACCCTTCCTGAAAAATGAGCTAGGGCGAAGGGGTCGCATAGCGTCTCCCCGTCCCTCTTTCCCCTCAGGGCTCACTCCGATGGAAAGCATTTCTTAAAATGCATCTACCTCCATCCGGTATTTTATCTGATCGAAGAGAAAGAACTTCCCCCTTTTTTGACACCTCCCTTTACTTTTCGCGTTCTGCACTCATCGCCTCGAGACATCGGCATGGTCATACCGTTTGAAAACAATATGTCGTCGTCCAAATTAAAAAAAAAAATATATATATATATTTAGTTAATTTTGATGCGAACAAGGTTCATCAATAGTCAGATATCCACCCATCTACAGGAAAGAGATTTTGGTTTCTCTATCATTACGACGGCCAACATGAACCTATGAGCTAAACCATGCAATTATTCAGTTCATGAAAGGAGGGTTTCTACTTCAATTTCCACACTGAAATATGCTTGCAGTTAGGCTTTCTCATTTTTGTCCATCGAAGAGACCGGACTGGGTTGATACTCAAAGAGAACATGACTCTATTTGCTGCGATTTCTCTCACGGATGGATTTCAGTTCATTTGAAGATGATGAATGGTGGTCTCTCCCATTGAAACCTTTGAAACTTTCTTGATGAAATGAGGACCATAATAGGGCCAGAAACACGGAGCTGGTTTCATCGTGGAAAGCTGTATCACTTACTGGTAAATGACTCTCCGATACCCGTCTCATTTAATTAACTTCTCTCTATTCATATCAGAGGTCAATAGATAGATTAGGTTCTCTTTCAGCTGCCATTGCCACTGTGTTGCAGGCCGAGATGTGTCTTTGACACGATATCGCAGGAAAATTCTTGAACAAAACGTACATTACGCACTAGAGGGTCTACATTCCCAATTATATGCCGCGGAGCATACCCAGCTGGTTACATGGACAGGACATCGAATTCAGAAGTCGTTTTCAAATGAAGTCGTCATTTCCACGAAATTGATGGAAAAGCCCTGTACTGTCTGGTTTCTTCATGTTTCTCCTACCCGTCCTCCCCTGTCAAAACGTGGATTCCTGGAGGGGGAATGCTCACCCTGTGATCTTCATATACATGGACGCTCTTGCCAAAACCATATTGGGTGAACAGGTTAATTGGGAACAAGAGGGGGTCGGGTCAAATTTACAAGGCATATTTCTCGATTGCTTGAGATACGTTCGCCACCTGGCTTTAAAAAATTTAACCAGACAGTTTTAATGAGACTATATGATCCAAAGGTTTTGCTCGATTTGCATGAAAACGCGCTCAATTTAGGAAGAGCCACTTGGTGTATTGACTCGTGATGAAAATCTCTTTTGGTTGACTTCCTGGTTTTGCGATCGATTTCGCCGTTTTTGAGATACAGATATTAAATACAGACTAGTACATGGTAATGAACTTGGTACTTCAGTCAGTGGAAGAAGCTTCCAGTCCGTAATTCATTGATGAATTGTGTATACGGGTGAGAGGGATTACTTTTGCAAGAGAGAGCTTTTAAATTTTCAAGTTGGATATCAAGGATAGAGCTTACCCTTATCTCACTCGCGTTAAACGGCGTAATGGCGTTAAACGCATCGTCCCATGCCCTTACGCCAACCCCATGGCCTCCAAAGGCATAGTCTTGTAAACCCAGCGAATCAGGCTAAGGTAGCATCATTGCCCAGATTGACCGATATGTTACTTGATGCAGTTAAGAATACAGATTCCACTTTCCGGTTCACTTCTCAGAACTCCCAAGTTCGAACCAGGATTGCAAAAGTTGCCTTGTAAGGCAAGAGATGGGATTCTTGAGAAACCTGGCCTCAGCCTGCCGTCAGTCATCCGTAGGATCGGTAGAGGCTTATGGAATCCAGATGTCTCAATGCATGTTTATTTGTTTTTACAGGAAGAAAATTGTGCTTGAGGATAGCGTGAACTTCCACGTCCTTCATATTGGAGCAGTCTTCTGGGTCTACCGAGTGTACTAGCTCTGCTTCTTCGACAGTCTCCGTAGGAGAGATCTGTTCGTGTTTTCAGTACTTCTGGTATACTGAAGTCCAAATTTTGTGAGTCTCTATCTCCTCCTCGCCATGATCATCGCCATTGTGAGTTTCCGCATGAGGAGCCTTTCGTTCATTAAAAATAAACGCTAGTTAAGTCAGATAGCGTTTCTTTTAAAGTCATGATCCCCCATTCGCAGATCCTAAGCAGAAAGAAAAGGGTTCATGAGTCTCTCATGCTTTAAACGAGTTAAAATGTTTGGCAGGGAATTTTTTGGACAGATGTCTACCACTGGAGTCAAAGTGTTTATTGTGAGAGCAATAACTAGTGTTTGTGCGAGAAACTTACAACTATTTTTCGAGTTTATACTCCCATGTCTAAATTTTAATTTACATTCCACCAAATTTAAATATGGCATGATGATGAGGAAATGTCAAACCTCCCTGGGGAGCGTTTCAACATACCGGATATGTACGTCGTGCCCAATTAGGGGTTAAAATTGCCATCGTTTTCTCATCTATTTAGCTAAATTTTCCTTTCCGATGAATGAATCCTGGATTGCTTAGTGTTTTGAAGATACTTTAGCTATTTATTTATATTTTAAATTCATATATACGCAATAAATACTACGCCCAGTTCAATGCCGGGTTTGCAAGCTTTTCATTCAACTATAGATAGTATTCTCCGAAAGGGTGAAGCTGTTATGAACAATGCAAATTTTTATTTTGAATGTACCCAAAAAATCGCATGATTCATTCTACGACATAGCGATTACTGGACCTAAGCATATTATCGGAGAAATGGAATAAGGGGATTAAGTTTTCTTTGCTGGTATCGTATGAAACTGATTAAGATACCGAATTCATCAGTATCTTTCTCTACCATGCGAATGGTGAATTATTGTATATTGATTTTTTTTGTATTTCAATATTAGAGTTGCTCGTTGCGATTTTCTTCTCGTGAAGCCGCTGTCAGGCGCAAACGCTGCCAGCTGCGTGGCAACAAGTGATGCCACTGCAATCGGTGTGTTCTGTTTCTCTGTTAACCCCTTAATCTATTGCTGCAACTACTCTTGGAAATATTTATCGTCATGTGGATGGGTTACATTGTACTAGAAGGACGACGCTGTCAGAGAATATGATGGAGCCACGCCTTCAGGGAAGGAATACTTTTCAGATTACAGAAGCGGTTACGATGACTACGAGAGAGGTGAAGGAGATGCCGATAAAGGAGAAAGGGTTAATTCGTATCCAATGGAAAATGAAGATACCATGCTCTTTGGTCTCGGTCTTGGTCTCTCTGGAGGCGATGCCACCCTGATGGACTCTACGCAGCAGCAGACGAAGCCAGCAAAACCTGAGAACAGCAGCAGGAAACTCAAGCGTGAAAGAAGACACACACCTCTGTCCATTTCGAGAGGCAGAATCTACAGTTGCCGATATAGGCACAATACGATCCCTTGGTATGAATGATGATATCGTAGGTAAATGCTGCAATTTATTTTGCACGTGGATATAGTATTTTCAAAAGTTCAACATGTCCTTCTGATGTAATATCGTATGGTGTAGTTACAAAGCTTTACCAAATCTTTTATGCAAAGTTAAGTCATACCTAGTGATTTTTTGCTTAACATCATTGGGCATTTTTTGTGACAGATATGTTATCGTTTCCAAAGGATTGACGTAGTTAATTAACACCGTTTTCGGTGCTCAAGATGCCAGGTTCCAAGGTTCAATTCTAGCTCAAGATCCAACCCTACGCTATTCCAGGTCTTATTAAATTTATAAGGCGAAGACCACAATCGGAAATTCCCAATATTTCCATGCCCAATATTAAACATACTGCTGAAAAATTATGCCTGAACCGACATTGGAAGGAGAAATTGGCAATGCCAAATAAAGTCTCAGGGCCAGCTGAATTCCTCAACATTTGACTGAACGTGCTAGGAGAATTTCAGTCTCATCAGCTAAGTATACCTGCCTAGCATTACTTCCAAGTATTGTCTACTCGTGAAGATGGTATGAAGTCTAGTTTCGTCCGTGAGACCTTCATCGTGAGACCTTCATCGCAGAAGCCTTCCATTCCTGTGAGATGCAATGTGAGGGTGAAGGGGGAGGGGATTGTGGAGGGCTTCCTCCAATCCGTTGCTGGGATGACGACGACGAATCGTCAGTCGTTTGGGCCTCACGACTGTCTCAACACGGCTTGTGTGTGGCAGTTCCACTATCCGTAGAGCGAGATTCGTTCCGATTGTCGATTCTGCTGTCATCCTAGAGTTCGAATTTTGTGCAAGACTCCATCTCATCGAAATGATCGTTGCCATTGTGAGTTTCTGCATGGGGAGCCTTTCCTTCTTTAAAAATAAACGCACGTTAAGCCTGATAGCGTTACTCTTAAAGTCACGACCCCCATTCGCAGGTCGAAAGCAGAAAGAAAATGTTCATGATTCTCTCATGTTTCACGCTTCAAACGAATGAAACCTTTTGGTAAGAAATTTCTTAGGCAAAAGTCTACCACAGGAGTGAACATGTTTTTTTCTTGTGAGAGCAATAACTACTGTTTATTTGGGAGAAATTTGCATCTTTTTTTCGAGTTTATACTCCAATATCCAGTTTTTCATTTACCTGTACATTTAACTCAAACTTGAAGCATAGCGCGACGAAATGTCAAACCCCCAACCATGACGGATAAATACGCCATGCCCACTTTCTGGGTTAAAATTGCCATCATATTCACGTCTCCTTCGCTAAATTTTCCTTTCCAAGTGATATGTCCGCGATTGCTTGGTGTTTTGGAGATGATTTAGTCACTCATTTATATGTTTATTTCATATATACGCGGTAAATACTACGCCCAGTTCAATGCTGAGTTTGCAAGCTTTTCATTAGACTAGTATTCTTCGAAATGGTGAAGCTGTTACGAACAATGTTAATTTTTCTTTTGAATTCATTGCATGATTCATTCTACGACTAGGCAATTACTGGACCTAAGCATATATATATATCGGAGAAATGGAATAAGGGGATGAAGTTTTCATTGCTGGTATCGTATGAAACTGAGGAAGATACTGAATTCATTAGTATCTTCCTCTACCATGCGAATGGTGAATTAATGTATATTGATTTTTTTGTCTTTCAATATTACAGGCGCTCGTTGCTATTTTCTTCTCGTCAAGCCGCTCTCTGGCGCTAACGCTGCCAGCTGCGTTGCAACAAGTGATGCCACTGCAATCGGTGTGTTCTGTTTCACAGTTAGCCCCCTTCATCTATCACTGCAGCTACTCTTGGAAATATTTATTGTCATGTGGATGTGTAATATTGCACTAGGAGAAGGACGACCCTGTGAGAGAATATGATGGAACCACGCCTTCAGGGGACGAAGACTATTCAGATTACAGCAGCGGTTATGATGACGACGGGAGAAGTGAAGCAAATGCCATGGATGGAGAACAAGTCGACTTGCATCCGACGGAAAATGAAGACACCACACACTTGGCTCATGGCCTTAGTCTCGCTGGGGGCGATGCCCTTCTGATGGACTCTCCGCAGCAGCAGACGATGCCACCAGAAAGTGAGAACAGCGGGAAACTCAAACGTGAAAGAAGACAAACACATTCGTGCTTGGCGTGCGGCACCAATTCTCGTCGCCGGTATAGGCGTTCTACATTGTATTGGGGTTGAATTATCAATTAATCATCCCAAGCTGGTGATATCGAAGGTGGATATTTAATTTTTACTGACACTCTTGATTGGTGCAATAGCGCACGTGGACGTGTTTGAGGGAAAAAAAAGTGCCAAAGGTGAAACATGTCTTCTGATATACTCATGTATGGAATTGTAAGGACGATTCTACCCTATGACCAAATGAAGACTCCTTCAGGAACTTCATATTTAATCTCTTATTCGCGAGTCAAGATTCCAAGTCACCTGTTCCGATTACTTCAGCGTGACTCGACTGGTTCCTGTCCTGGCGATGTTTTACCCAGATCTACTCCGGAGCATCGTCAATCCGTTCAGCTCTCTTCAAAACGAAACAAGTTTGTGGCGATCACAGTAAAGTAACTTTTTTCTATTGGGCGTGCAGTGGACTTGGTAAGACGATAAGCGTTTTTCAGGACACAATCTTGATTTGTCAGTGGTCTGACTGACTGACATGTCTTAGGCCTCCGATCTAGCATTGATTCACCTCTGACCTCAAAGGCAAAACCTGGCAACTTTTAAATCTTTTCACATCAAAGAACCATGAGAAATGACTTGGCGATAAGGCAAGTACAGTATAAGAATCTTGGGAGTCGTCTGCCTCTAGGAAAAATANGTTTCCTAACTGCATCAATTAATTGTGGCAAAAGCCACGAGTTCTACGGTCCAAGGTTCCAAGTTAAGATCGAGTTCTAGGTTGGGATGCGATAAGGTCCAGAATAATTTAAATATTCCGCTTCTGGGCAATCGGAAATTCCCAATATTTCCAGGCCCAATTTTAAACACTGCTGAAAAATTATGTCTGAACCGACATTGGAAGGAGAAATTGGCAATGCCAAATAAAGTCTCAGGGCCAGCTGAATTCCTCAACATTTGACTGAACGTGCTCGGAGAATTTCAGTCTCATCAGCTAAGTAAACCAGCCTAGCATTACTTGCAAGTATTGTCTCCTCGTGAAGATGGTATGAAGTCTAGTTTCGCCCGTGAGACCTTCATCGTGAGACCTTCATCGCAGAAGCCTTCCATTCCTGTGAGATGCAATGTGAGGGTGAAGGGGGAGAGGATTGTGGAGGGCTTCCTCCAATCCGTTGCTGGGATGACGACGACGAATCGTCAGTCGTTTGGGCCTGACGACTGTCTCAACACGGCTCGTGTGTGGCAGCTCCACTATCCGTAGAGCGAGATTCGTTCCGATTGTCGATTCTGCTGTCATCCTAGAGTTCGAATTTTGTGCAAGACTCCATCTCATCGAAATGATCGTTGCCATTGTGAGTTTCTGCATGGGGAGCCTTTCCTTCTTTAAAAATAAACGCACGTTAAGCCTGATAGCGTTTCTCTTAAAGTCACGACCCCCATTCGCAGGTCGAAAGCAGAAAGAAAATGTTCATGATTCTCTCATGTTTCACGCTTCAAACGCATGAAACCTTTTTGTAAGAAATTTCTTAGGCAAAAGTCTACCACAGGAGTGAACATGTTTTTTTCTTGTGAGAGCAATAACTACTGTTTATTTGGGAGAAATTGCATCTTTTTTTCGAGTTTATACTCCAATATCCAGTGTTTCATTTACCTGTACATTTAACTCAAACTTGAAGCATAGCGCAGCGAAATGTCAAACCCCCAACCATGACGGATAAATACGCCATGCCCACTTTCTGGGTTAAAATTGCCATCATATTCACGTCTCCTTCGCTAAATTTTCCTTTCCAAGTGATATATCCGCGATTGCTTGGTGTCTTGGCGATGATTTAGTCACTCATTTATACGTTTATTTCATATATACGCGGTAAATACTACGCCCAGTTCAATGCTGAGTTTGCAAGCTTTTCATTAGACTAGTGTTCTTCGAAATGGTGAAGCTGTTACAAACAATGTTAATTTTTCTTTTGAATATTGATAAAAAAAAATTGCATGTTTCATTCTACGACATAGCAATTACTGGACCTAAGCATATATATATATCGGAGAAATGGAATAAGGAGATGAAGTTTTCATTGCTGGTATCGTATGAAACTGAGGAAGATACTGAATTCATTAGTATCTTCCTCTACCATGCGAATGTTGAAATAATGTATATTGATTTTTTTGTCTTTCAATATTACAGGCGCTCGTTGCTATTTTCTTCTCGTCAAGCCGCTCTCTGGCGCTAACGCTGCCAGCTGCGTTGCAACAAGTGATGCCACTGCAAACGGTGTGTTCTGTTTCACTGTTAGCCCCCTTCATCTATCACTGCAGCTACTCTTGGAAATATTTATCGTCATGTGGATGTGTAATATTGCACTAGGAGAAGGACGACCCTGTGAGAGAATATGATGGAACCACACCTTCAGGGGACGAAGACTATTCAGATTACAGCAGCGGTTATGATGACGACGGGAGAAGTGAAGCAAATGCCATGGATGGAGAACAAGTCGACTCGCATCCGACGGAAAATGAAGACACCACACACTTGGCTCATGGCCTTAGTCTCGCTGGGGGCGATGCCCTTCTGATGGACTCTCCGCAGCAGCAGACGATGCCAGCAGAAAGTGAGAACAGCGGGAAACTCAAACGTGAAAGAAGACAAACACATTCGTGCTTGGCGTGCGGCACCAATTCTCGTCGCCGGTATAGGCGTTCTACATCGTATTGGGGTTGAATTATCAATTAATCATCCCAAGCTGGTGATATCGAAGGTGGATATTTAATTTTTACTGACACTCTTGATTGGTGCAATAGCGCACGTGGACGTGTTTGAGGGAAAAAAAAGTGCCAAAGGTGAAACATGTCTTCTGATATACTCATGTATGGAATTGTAAGGACGATTCTACCCTATGACCAAATGAAGACTCCTTCAGGAACTTCATATTTAATCTCTTATTCGCGAGTCAAGATTCCAAGTCACCTGTTCCGATTACTTCAGCGTGACTCGACTGGTTCCTGTCCTGGCGATGTTTTACCCAGATCTACTCCGGAGCATCGTCAATCCGTTCAGCTCTCTTCAAAACGAAACAAGTTTGTGGCGATCACAGTAAAGTAACTTTTTTCTATTGGGCGTGCAGTGGACTTGGTAAGACGATAAGCGTTTTTCAGGACACAATCTTGATTTGTCAGTGGTCTGACTGACTGACATGTCTTAGGCCTCCGATCTAGCATTGATTCACCTCTGACCTCAAAGGCAAAACCTGGCAACTTTTAAATCTTTTCACATCAAAGAACCATGAGAAATGACTTGGCGATAAGGCAAGTACAGTATAAGAATCTTGGGAGTCGTCTGCCTCTAGGAAAAATATTGCTTGCATCTCGAATCTATCAATCTCAATAATGGAATTAAGCTAAGTTACTAAATCCTTTATAGGAGGATAATCTCAGAAAGTTCCAGAACGTTGGGGACTCGGAAAGGGGGGTGGGGGAGGGGGGTGCTTCTCTGTGGAAATGAGTGCGGGCGAACTGTGTCGCCGTGACATCGAAGGACGCGACGACTCCCAGACTGTCTGCCCTTATTTGGCTCTGGACTCACTCACCCCCTCTGCTCCGTCTCCTTGCTCTTCCTGCTTGCTATGATAAGAATAAGGTGTGTGGCTATGGTAGAAAGGATGACGAAGAGATGGTGCGATGAGTGCAGAGGCAAGAATGTATACGATGTAGGGCATAAACTAAGACCAACGGTTTTTAGTCAGTATTCCTCCGTTCCCACTGGAGCTGGTTTTACGAAACACGGCATAGATGGATATGTTTTAAAGGCATCTTTGATATTTCGTCAAAATTCATTGCTCCGAGGCAAGACCTATGAAGAACTTTAACAAACCACGAGAAGAACTTTAAACAAGAGATTTCGCTTTGGTGGTGGCCGTGACCCAATCGCTCCTGCTTGCGATTCATCCTGACATTTCCTACTTCTATACCACTAAAATTCTTCTCTTTTTGGCTGGCTTTGCAGATAGTTTTGATTAGCCTTTTTTAATTAATGACTGGCGAACCCAACTTCAGAGGTTGCTCCAATTTATTTCAGACTTAATCCCAGCCTTCGTCGGAAGGAAACTCTAGAGATTGAAGTTCCGTTTCTCTTCCGCTTTCTTTTAAACTTGAGTGGGCCTTGCGTCGGCAACAGTAACTTGAACGAAATCTCAGAAGACCGTCAGGAGCGCCTTTCTCCATGCTCGATGTAGTCCTCTTCGACTCTCGCTATCTCACGTCGAAGCGCTTCACTTATTACCTTGTTTATCTGCTTTTCTCACTATGACTTACACAAGGCACGGCTTTGGTTTTCTTTCCCGTAACTGACAGCGGCTGCTGATGAAGCTTGGTGCATCAGGGGTAGGCTGCGGGGGTTCAATAACATGATTATCCAGATTTTCGGAACGAAATTCCAAGTAACATTGAGATGAAAATAACACGCTTCGAGGTTCTTATCCCTGAAGGATGGGACGGAGCATGAAGACCATCTTCATCCCGAAATGCTGCCCATTGCAGGAGGGGTTCGATCTGGTTCAGAAAAAATGTTTCCTGCGTCACCTGGGTACTTGGAACGGCATGGAATAAAATTACCAAAATTCCAGAGTATTCAAAATCGTTTTGTTCCGGTTTTCGTTCCGTTCCGAGGCCTTGATAATAGCTCAACGTAAAAGGGTTATGTTGAGTTATTGTCAAGGCTTCGGAACGCTAGCTAGCTACTGGAGATATAATATGAAATTTTGACATGTGCTCACTTCAGCAGCATTTGTTGGGGGAAAAAAAACTCATTTTACGTCAGTGGCCTCAATGGTCAGGAATAATTTATCTACGTATGCGGACATCGCGAAATAACGGGTACAGTTTTCGTTTAACAAGTATGGAATGATTTTTGAAGTTGTTAGAATAGCACTGAAATGCACCTGTGAGAGAAAAATTTACCTGTGGAGAAACAATTGTTACAAGGTTACAAGGACTCTGCTTTCATTCTTTCAAGTTGAGGATGCCAAAAATATGAAAATGACGTCCTAGTGAAAAACGCAGAAATAACAGCTTTAAAGTATTTTTTTGTGTCCAATAACCTGTACACCAAAAGGAAGAGCAAATAATCCCTTCAAGATGCCACCTTTC
>CAJPEV010000967.1:22972-83703 GCA_905338385.1 Darwinula stevensoni
AAAAATGTTGACATTATCTTGATGATGGCTTACGTAAAAATGATATAAAATGGGCAAAAATTTTAAATTCATTTTACGTAAAATTAACATAAACATGCTGCTTGGGAACTGGCAAGGTACTAAACATTCCTATGCAGGACGATTCCTGGGAGAGGGAGGACACTTTTGTGTACTGTGAGAAAAGCGAGACCTACGTCTCCATCTCGTGACAAGGAGGACAACTTTACAATTCCCAAAAACCTCGAAGTCCATGTTGTATCGGAATGTTGCCGTTACTTTGTCGATGTGAAGAATGTCAACATTCTCCCGATGTGGTGAGGAAATGTTGCAATAATAATCGAATTAGTTTCGCAGCATTCCGCCGCAGCATAAAGGAAATGTATTCTCCACCCTTACAAAAAGGGACACATGAAAAGATTTCAAGTTAGGCACACTAGAAATCATAGAGGTATTGATTTTGATAAAAATCAAGACTTTCGTCGCCATATGTCATGTATTTCAATGGGGGCGTGTTTGCCATTTAGCAAAGAATAAATGAATTAATCACTATCCAAGGTAATGGAGCGCCGAAGGCGCGACCATAGTGAGTTTGTTATTTATGTACCGACATATCAGCGCTTGAATCTGGCTGTGTTCAAAATAATGTTGCCGTTGGGAAGTGCGGAAACTATCACCTGCGATTTCTAGAGTGTGGAAAACATTCCAAAACTCATGGAATTCTTTCGGAATTTTTTTTTGCTAAAGCTTTTTCCACTGAAGAAAGGTTAGGTGTAAGTTTATGAGGATATGTACGAGAGTAAAAAAAGTAATACATGATTTAAAGTATAATATCTTTAACTCCGCCTTGCCGAGACTTTCTCTGCAACTAGAATTAATATTTACATTTTCCGGCTTACTCCCAGGAGTAGTAACATTTTTTCCTTTTCCTTGAATCTTTTCCAAGAATGCTTGAACCACATCAGTGCGAACCCGGAATGTTTACGTTACGTTGTCGAGGACGAAGGGGGGAGGAGATCGTGCGGGAGCCGTTATATTCCATTAGGAGAACGATGACGCTGTGAGGAAAATGAGCCATAGATGCCCTAGATAGAATACGGGTCAATTGGTATCCAACAGGGAATCATGAAGAAGCATCCACCTTTATCAAATTCATGTTGTCTCTGGAGGCGATGCACCCCTGATGGAGTCTGTGCAGCAGCAGATGAATCCAGCACAGCATGTGAGCAACATCGTGGAACTCGCGCGTGAAAGAATACAGACACGCCCGAGCATAAACTGTTGCATAATCCCCACCCGCCGTACTACGACTCGTCGCAAAGTGAATTGGGATGATTACTATTGACTGTCAATGCTGATGATATCAAAGGTGTATACTTCATTTTTATTGACACTCTGAGTGCAATAGCACACGTGGACGTGATTGAAAGGGAATTCATGCTTTCAAACGTGCAACATATTCTTTTGATGCATTCCAGAATTGTAACCTTGGAAGCTTGGAATTCTATGAGCTATCGAAGAACCTCTCAAGAGCATTAAATTCATTTTCACTAGTTCATTTTGCATATGAGGATCCCATGAAACTGATTTTTTCTTTTATTTCAGCGTAACTTCATTGGTCTGTGAAACTTTTTCATCCCAGTTACCCAAACATGCTGCGAAAGATGACTAAAACCACTATACTCACTTCAATACGAAACCATTCAGATAGGTACCCATATAATCATAGAAAACTGTGTACCTAGTTCTGCCATAAATACTGCACAAAAAATTTACATGTTCCTTGCATTCTAGCGAAAGAAGCTAGAAACTTGTAACCTAATATTCGTGCAGTGTATTATCTGCTGTATTGTTTGGCAACATTTTGGCTGCTGTGGTGCGTGCCGTAAACAAGGAGTGGGGTGACGAAGAGAATCGCATAGCAGTGATTGCCCTGCACACTTTTTTATCATTGAAAAGGGACATGAGGCAGAGTCGTAAGACGGCGGACGTTTCCTGTTAGAAAGTATGGGGTGCTGGCTTGGAACTCCCAACCAATATCACAGTCCCTAAAATAGGGAAGCCTCAACACCAAGGTTGCTCTAAGTTGCTGCCCGTGTAGCACACTGGAATGAGAAAAAGTAGATGAGAAGAGACTGACGACACCCACAAGGAGGGCTTAGTGGAAATACCTGTATTATTAATCAATCTGTATTATTAATACAGGGTCATTAGTAAAAGACGCTTTAGCTTTCATCACTAATATTTCCTGAACTACATTGCCAACAACCTAATAAGTGGTATCATTCGACACATCAAGTTTGGGAGTTTTGCATCGTACCATGCGGTCCTAGTGCTAATTTCGAGAAACAAGAGCAAACAAGCTAACGTACACTGAGCAGCGGGTGTTTAAGGTGAATCGGTCCTTCTAAATTGCAAAGCTACCAGTACTCCACTTTATTCAAGCAAAATAGAAGCGCGACCCTCCCATGTTGGGGAGAAATATCAGGATCTCGTAATGAGACTAGGCCAGATTGACGGAAATGTTACTTGATGCGAAGAGGAAAACAGCCACCACTTACACTTCTCCGAACTCCAAACGCAGAGCCGAGATTGTCAGTTTCCTAGCAAGGCCAAGGATGGGATTCTAGAGAAGCTTGGCCTAAACCAGCAGTCAGTCATGCGTGGGATGATTAGAGGCCTCATCAATCCAGATGTGTCAAAGCATGTTTATTTGCTTTTACAGCAGGAAAATTGTGCTTGAGGATATTGTAAGCGTGGAAGTGGTATATATATGAGTAGTCTTCTGAGTCTCCCGACAGTACCAGCACTGGATCTTCGGCAGTCTCACCGTAGAGAGAATTCTCATCGTGTTGTCTGTTCATCTTGCATCCTAAAGTCCAACTATTGTGAGATTCCACCTCCTCATCGACATGAATATTGCAATCGTGAGTTTCTGCATGTTCTCCCTTCCTATTTATGGAAGTATTTGGTGAGGACGTTGACAATTTTTCTCAACACAACGATATTCATTTGGAGTAAGCAAGCTGGAAGTAAAGAGGCAAAGTGAATTTCATTCATCAAAAGAGTTAAAGTAATTCTTTCAATATTTCTCTTTAAATTATTTTACCTTACCTTTTTTTTCCGTATTGCGACACATACTGAGTCGCCATTTGGAAAATTGTTTTTAAATTTGAATAAATTTTAAAATTACATTTAAAAAGCCTTGTCTACTTTGACATACAACTCATCGTTTGTCGCGCAATGAGATGATGTTGATGGAGAAGAAACCTTGGCAAATGCAGCAGTCGCAAGCAATGGTAGGTGTTCCTCGAGGTATGTAATGTTATTATACAAAACTGTTTTCCCCAGAGCCATTCCTTATGGCGTGTATTCCGAATACTGTTATTGGGATGAGGAAAATTGGGTTTCGGTCTAAGTGCTTCCTTTAGAAAAACTTGGTTGTGGAATGCATATGTTGAGGGCTCGCAATGCAGTAGTCGCAGCATCACCTCAAAGAAAAGGTTGAAAAAATCCATTACTTGGAGTAAGCGCAAATATACTGTACGTGTATTATAATGAAAATATATGGCACTGAACCTCTTTGATCATACAGTTCACCAACTCTTCGATCGGTAAGTCCTTTCCTAAAGGATAGATCTGTTTTTGAGGAGGTAACTGCTACTTTTGAATAAGAATGAGAGAAAAAGATCAGGGAATCCTATAATTTAGTCTCTGGCGTGGTGGGGGAGGGGGGAGGGAAGTATACACATAGAAGAATTGAATGAAGAGTTGAAGTTTTTGCCTGACACCATCTGGAACGGGCTGCCATGGAATTATGAGTGTATTGATATTTCAATTTTTCAGGCAGTATTCACACTTTTGTTCTCATCAAGCCTGTGCCAGATGCGAACCTTGCCAGCTGCGTGGCAACATGTGATGTCACCACCATCGGTGAGTTCCTTTTTCACTTCAATTTCCTTGCTAGCTTCTTTAAGAAGTCTTTTCACATCAAAGATTCGTATATTCCATTAGGAGAAAGAAGACGCCGTTAGAGAATATGGCAGCGAAGCCATAGATAGAAAGCAGGTCAATTGGTATCCAACAAAGAATTATGGAGGAAGTACACCCTTGGATGAAGATTATGATGTCTCTGGAGGCGATGAACCTCTGATGGAGTCAATGAAGCAGCAGATGAAGCTAGCACAGCAAGAGAGCAACATCCCGAAACTCAAGCGTGAAAAAAGGCAACAACGGCTTTGCATGATTTGTCGTGGTCGCCGCCGCCGCAGTCGCGCAACGATTCGTCCCACTGTGGCTTTTCCTGATTATTTTAATTATTGACAGTGAATGCTGGTGATATCAAAAGGTGGATATTTCATTTGTATCGACGCTTTCCGCAATAGCGCATGGGGACTGTATTGAAAGGGAAATCAGGCTTCTAATGCTGTAATATGCTCCTTTGATGTATTTGAGAATTGTACTCTTGCAATGCTTTTACTATATGAGCAAATAAAGAAACTCTCAATAGCGTCAAATTCCTTTTGACAAGTTCTTTTTGCCTATGAGGATCCCACGTCATCGATTCCAATTATTCATGGGTAGCTTATCTAGTCCCTGAAACGTTCATTCCTAGTTAGTCAAATATACTGCAAAATATGTCCAAACAATGAAATTATCTTCTAGATGTAACTGGTCGGACAAGTAACCCCAGGTAAGACAAGATGTTCCAGCAACGTTGATGAAATGGTGATGAACAATGTTGCATCTATGTGTAAATATTCAAAACGTCAACGTTGTCCAAATGTTGCGAAGGATCATTGCATTTACGTTCAAGTCGTCCTTTCATATTCATTACATAGTCGTTGCTAATTCATTATATATACTTTGCAGAAACTATTCAGGATTCATGCTGCTGCAATGTACATTAAAAACGTTACTTCACGGGCACCTAATCTGGGCATTACCAAAAACCATTGCTTCACTGGTGCTTAACCGGACCGATATTTCACCAATATTTAATTAATTATTTCATCATTTATTACCATATACTTTACCTCTCTACCCAGACATTCTCATCAACAGGACGAAGCCAGTACTGGCATAACCCCAACCCCTGCATAACATAGTATCATGTACAGGCTTGAGACAGTAAATTTGTGCAGGTGATGTTCCCCTGGATGTGCATAATATGGCAAAAAGCGAAAGGTCCAACCGCAAAATTCTATGGAGTGTTCCCGAAAACATTCCTTCTTTTCCACATCAAGGCCCGGATTCACGTCGCTCCCCTAAACATTAAGGGACCCTAACTTAAGAAAGTTTGGTATCCCCTAGATGTTCTGTATTCACGTTCCTCCCCTCGCTAAAGGATCCTTAAACCCAACTCTAGTAGTAGTAGATAAGGGAGCTCCCAGTTTTTCCTCAAGAAGCTAGCATGTTAAATGCATTCTATCTCCGGCAGCACCTCATTCATAAATTTTTCTTATGGCATTTCGTCACTTTTGAGAGTAGCTGATGGTGGAAATCTCCCCTAACAATCCATTCATCCTTTTATTCACTTTGTCCACTTAAAGGATGATGTCATCAAGTGAAACTTGCTTCTGCTATATAGAAGTCACGGCAAAAATTATATCATCTCCTATTCCAAATGTGAGAAAAAAATATCTGCTCTGACTATAGCTATTACCTAGAAAATTGCACTGCTCCTAGGCTGATTAGTTTTCAAGAGCTTAGTGGGATTTTATTCAAATGCTTCGTGGCGAGTCAAGGCTGTTAGTCCTATTTCAAAGAAGGAGATCAGTGCAAAAGACCGGAGCGCTTGCTAGTATTTTAGCAGAGGAGACGCCCTCGTTCTGTTTTTTTTTTGCATGCCATGCAAGTCATACAAGACCTTTAGTGCAATAAAATTCAATATTTGGCTTGCCTTTCGCTGGATATATTGAGTCGGGTGCGGGCCACGCTTCCAATTCAGCCGATCGAGTTGCAACTCGGAAAAGTGAACTCGTGGAGGCATCTGACGCGAGCAAACAAGCTAACGTATATCACTGAGCAGCGGGTGTTTAAGGTGAATCGGTCCTTCTGAATTGCAAAGCTACCAGTACTCCACTTTAATCAAGCAAAATAGAAGCGCGACCCTCCCATGTTGGGGAGAAATATCAGGATCTCGTAATGAGAATGTGTGATCAACATTCATTGTCACTTCGGAGGCACTATCGTTACTGGAGGTACAGTCGCATTATCAACATTGTCCATTGAGAAACTCGAAAAAGGCTCAAAATCCCCTTAACACACGCGTTAAATGATGTACCGGCACGCATCGTCTCATGTCCTTATGACTGCCCTATCGTCTGCGAAGGCATATTTTTGCAAGCCCAGCGCGGCAGGGGAGGGTACCATCATTCTAGGCCAGATTGACGGAAATGTTACTTGATGCGAAGAGGAAAACAGCCACCACTTACACTTCTCCGAACTCCAAACGCAGAGCCGAGATTGTCAGTTTCCTAGCAAGGCCAAGGATGGGATTCTAGAGAAGCTTGGCCTAAACCAGCAGTCAGTCATGCGTGGGATGACTGACTGCTGGTTTAGACGGACGTGGCAATAGACGTGGCAATAGACGGGATTAGGGAGGAGTAGAATCCCAGCGAAAGTACTACTTCTCTATCCAAAATGAAAGAAAGCTCCTCTCAACGTCTACTCCTCCTCCCGAGGTTCCGGTACGGGAGGAGGAAACAGTAGGTCACTTTGGCACTCAAGAGCAGTGTATCAATTCTCATGAATGCTAGGGGAAAATTAACGAAACACCTTACGTAATATTAATGTAAACATGCTGTTTGGAATGCAAACGGGAATGTAAATTTTATGTAAAATTTACGTTACTTTTACATCACCGTTTGCGTAGCACAGAGGTGACATTTCTGCAAACATGTTGACATTATCTTGACAATGGTTTGCGCAAAAATGATGAAAAACGACAAAAAATTACATTCATTTTACATAAAATTAACATAAATATGCTGTTTGGGCCCATTCCCTCCAAAGGGGATGTTAACCCCTACGATAAGCACTTTTCCGCGGGAATGTGTCATACATCCCCGAGGTATAACCAATGAATTCCTCTTTCCACTGTAGAAGAAATGGCTTCTTCGCTGGGATGAAATAGTCCCCATATTTATCGGGATCCCGACCCCTTCATCAGTCCGAACTCCATATTCGTATTGATCGGCACGTATTTCTGGTATCGATCACGACCCTGTCCGTATCGTCCGTGAAGTTCATCTCCGCCACATTTCATGGAGGCCTATCAGTGAGAAATACGCTTGAGAAACGGGATGGTTAATACGCGGCCGACATCGTATTTCCGATCCAAGGGTAAGTTCTCCTGTTCGGCTTCTGTTTTATCCCATCCAGGTGTGATCCCGCCGTTTTCACCCTCCGGAGTCACTTTTCTTGTGAGAATGCCAATACAAGGAGAGCGTTCCGATTGATAAAATGATCGGGATCACGATTAATATAGAGGCGGAGATCTCATCCCAGCGAGGACATCCTTCCTCCAAGGATGAAAGGGGACTCCAAGTATAATAAGGGGGGACGCTTTAAACATCCCGGAGAAAGGCCGTAGCAGAAATGATAACATCCCCTTAAGTAGGGAGGGGGGAGAGCGTGCGTAGCTGCCTCTCTCTACCGTTGTCATGTTATGAATGGGATCGAGAGGAAAGACATGGGATCGGTATTGTAATGGTTGCAAATGTAACCTGCCATCAGGAGGTCCTGGGTTCAATTCCCTACTCTTCCAGAGTGTTCTTTCTTCACTTAAGCCATCCAACTCTTCCCCCACCCCCACCCCCTTCCGCTATTACATTTTTCTCGAGAATAGATCCAACAGCCGCAACTGCCCGAAAGACAGTGCGAGCCCAAGACGTACACCCGAGGAAGACAAAAGGCGTTGCACATGCGCCCATGATGCGGACACAGAGTCCCAAGCAAAATTTTTCCGGAGATTATGCGATAGGGCGTCCTGGAGAATTCTTTTCAGGTCGACCTCTATTAATCCCACTTAATGTTCATGATGTGCTCGGTGCCGGAAATGGAATCAATCTGTTAGTCGTCATCATTTCAACCAGACGACGCTTCATTGTTATTGTTTGCATGGTAATATAGGCATTGTTATTGCCTAGGAAATACTTCTCTCCCCACCGAGTGCGTTGGAAGGTGCGAAAGGAATGGCAAACATCCCACATAATGTTAGATGTGACTGGCACTGCAGAGTATGGTACACACCAGGTGGTCAATGTAAACAGGAAAATGACACCATCATCAATGTTGTCCAGATAAACTCGAAATGCCTTGCAGGCTGAAATACCACTTAACACACCCATTAAACGACGTACTGCTACGCATCGTCTCATGTCCTTATGACTGCCCTATGGCCAGCGAAGACATGGGCTGGTAAGCCCAGTGCATAAGGCTAGGGTACCATCATTCTAGGCGAGATTGACCGAAATGTCACTTGATCCGTAGAGGAAAACAACCACAACTTAAACTTCTCAGAAATCCCAACAAAGACCCAGGATTGCCATTGATTCCTAGTAAGGCCAAGGACTGGATTCAAGAGAACCTTGGCCTAAGCTTGGAGTCAGTGATCCGTGGGATTATTAGAAGCCTCATGAATCCAGATGTGTCAATGTATGTTTATTTCCTTTTGCAGGAGGAAAATTGTGCTTGAGGATATCGTACGCCTGCACATCGTTTATATATGAGTAGTCTACTGGGTCTCCCGACAGTTCCAGCACTGGATCTTCGTCAGTCCCTCCATAGAGAGAGTTCTAATCGTGCTGTCAGTCCATCCGGCATCCTGAAGCCCATATATTTTGTGATTCCCTCCCCTCATCGACATGAAAATTGTCATCGTGAGTTTCTGCTTGATGTGCCTTCCTATTTATGACAGCGTTTGGTCAGGATGTTGAAAATATTCCTTAAAGCAACGATATTCATTTGGAGCAAGTGGAATCAAACAGGCTTCGGCATGTCTTTCATTTTTCATAAGAGTTAAAGAAATTGTTTCCATGTTTCTTTTACCTTCCATTTTACCTTTCCGTTTCTTTCCTGATTGGTCACATACCGAGTCGCAATTAGGAAAAATTACTTTTAATTGTTAAACACTTTTTAAATGATGCTTGAAAATCCGTGTATATTTCAACATCTAATTCATCGTTTGTCGCGCAAAGAGATGAATTTGATGGGGAAGAAGTCGTGGCACCTGCATCAGTCGCAAACGATGATAGGTTTTCCTCGAGGTAGGCGATGATATTATACATAACCATTTTCCACTGATCCATTTTTTAAGGCGAGTATTCCAAATGCTGTTCGTGGGATAGGGAAAATTAGGTTTCGGTCAAGGTGTTTCCTTTAGAAAAACAGTTGTGGAATGCATATGTTGAGGGTTCTGAATGAAGTAGCCGCAGCATCACAACAAAGATGAGGTTGAAAAAATCAATTCCTTGGAGTAAGCGCCAATTTACATACATTATAATCGGAATATATGGCACTGAACCCCTTTGATCATATAGTTCACCAACTCTTCGATCGATCAGTCCTTTCCTAGAAGATGGCTTTGTTTTCGAGGTGGTAACCGCTGCTTTTGAAGAAAAATAATAAAAAAAGATCATTGAATCAAATAATTTAGTAAATGGCGAGTTGGGGGAGGCGGGAGGGAAGTATACACGTAGAAGAATTGAATGAGGAATTCAAGCTTCATGCCTGACACCATCTGGAACAGGATGTAATGGATTTATAAGTGCATTTATATGCTATTACAAGTTAAAGATTGCTATAAAAAAATATTTCCACTTGATCTTTCAATATTACAGGCGGTTTTCACAATATCGATCACAACAAGCCTGTGCCAGGCGCGAACGGTGCCAGCTGCGTGGCAACATGAGATGTCATCCACAACGGTGAGTTCTGTTTTCAATGTAATTCCCTTTAATCTAGGAAGTCTTTCCCGCATCGAATATCCGTTTATCCTATTAGGAGAAAGATGACACTGTAGGAGAATATTCCATCGATGCCATAGACAGAGAGCGGGTCAATTGGTATCCAACAGTGAATTATGGAAGAAATATGTCCTTCGATGAAGGTCGTTTTGTTCCTGAAGGCGATGAACCTCTGATGGATTCTGTGAAGCAGCAGACGAAACCCGCACTGCATAAGAGCAACAGCACGAAACTCGAGCGTGCAAGAAGGCAAGCGCAGCTGTGCATAATTTGTGGTCGCCGCACCCATCGCACTACGACTCGACGCACAGTGAATATTCCAGATTATTATTATTGACTGTCAATGCTGGTGAAAGCGAAAGTGAATACTTCATTTTTATTGGCGCTCAGCGTAATAACACAAGTGGACGTGATTGAAAGGGGAAATCGTGCTTCCAAAGGTGCAATATGTTTCTTTGATGTATTAAAGAATAGTACTCTTGGAATCCTTTTACACTATGAGCAAATGAAGATGCTTTCGAGAGGTTTAAATTCATTTTGACAAGTTCTTTTGCCTACGAGGATCCCACTTCCCCGAATCCAATTTTTTCAGCGTAACATGACCGTTCCTTGAAACTTCCCTTTCTAGTTACACAAAAATGCAACAAAAGATGTCGAAGCAACTAAATTCTCTTCTACATATAACCGGTCGGACGGGTTACCATACATAGGAGATGTCTGTAAATATTTTTTGGGACATTTGGCAGAGTCGTAAGACGGCGGACGTTTTCTGTTAGGATGGATGGGGTGCTCGCTTGGCACTCACAACCAATTTTGTAGTCGCTTAAAAAAATAGGGAAGCCTCAACTCCACGGGTGTACAAAGTTGGGCTGAGTGGTAATCCGGAAGTAGAATAGGGGTGTGAGAAGAGATTGACGACTCCCACAGTGCCCATACTTGTATTATTAATCAAGCTGATATGGATTGTCTACAAGAAGGTATCAGCTTACTTCTGATCTGATGGCATGCGAGGCCTTGGTTTTTCCATGCATGACTTCTGGATGAAGCAAACTTGCCCTTTTTTTGACTTGCCAGGGGTGCATCCAAATTTGGTAAATTTCCAATTTTTAATATAACAATTATTACTGTGGAGAAACAAATTTCTCGCTGGTACTTCTGAGGTACTTCAATTTGGCACGCACCAGCACGACTGGATGCATTTGGCAGTCATTCACGAGTTCAGTCTGCGGCCTTATCAACGCTCTGTGCAGCATCCGCTGGTGCATTTTACCTCTTGCGCACACTACTAAGAGGATGTTCACTCAGGACATTGTTAAGGACTTTTCCGCGGGAAGGTGCAATACGTCCCTAGGTTTAACCTTTGAAGTCGCCTTTCATCTCACTATAGAGGGAATGAATTCTTCACCGGGATGAGTTAGCCCTAATATTTATAGGTATCTTGTCCCTATTATCAACTGGAACCCCATCGTCGTATTGATGTCACGCATTTCCAGTATTTATCACGAACCTGTCCGTATTGTCCGTACAGTTCATCAGAGAAAAATACCTTTGAGAAACGTGATGGTTAATACGCAGCCGACGTCGTCTTTCCGATCCGAGGGGAAGCTCACCTGTTCAGCTCCTGTTCTATCCCATCCAAGTGTGAATCCGCCGTTTTAACCCTTAGGAGTCACACTTCTTGTGAGAGTGCCGATCAATACAAGGACGGGGTTCCAATTGATAAAGGGATCGGGATCCCGATTAATATAGAGGCGGAGAACTAAAACTGCGAGGAAATCATCATTCCTCCAGGGATGAAAGGGGATTCAAAGTGTAATATGCGGTTACGGTTTACATGTCCCTGCGAAAAAGTCCGTTTTGGAGGTGTGAACACCACCTTATTATTATTATTATTATTTATTTTTTTTTTTTTTTTGGGGGGGGGGGGTGGTGGTGTGCGTAGAATGCCTCTCTCTCACGTTGTGGTGCCATGGATGGGATCGAGAGGTATGACTAGGGCTAGGTATTGTAATGGTTGCAAATTTAACAAATCATCAGAAGGCCCTGGGTACAATTTCCCGCTGCTCCATAGTACTCTATTTTTCACTTATGTCGTCCAACTCTTCCCCCAGCTATTGCATTTTCTTTGAGAATAGGTCCGACAATCACCATGGCGGAAAGCAAGTGCGACGCAGAGAGAGTGCGACGTACACCCGAGGAAGGCAGAGGACATCGCACGTGCCCACATGATGCGGACACAAACACAGAGGCCGAAGCATATTTCTTGCGGAGATGATGCAATTGGACGTCCTCGAGATTTCTTTTGAGGTCGAACTCTATTGTTGCCACCTAATGTTCGTGATGTGCTCGGTTTCGGAAAAGGAATCAATCTGTTAGTTGTCATCATTTCAACCAGACGACGCCTCATTGTTATTGTCTAGGAAATACTTCTCTCCGTACCGACATTGGATGTAAGAAAAGCAATGGAAAACATCCCACATGATGTTAGATATGACTAGCGCTGCAGAGAATAGTACACACCACGTGTTGAATATGGATATGAACGTTGAAAAAAAAAATTTTCTGTAGGGGAAGTAGTTCTAGCCCCAAAGTGTCGTACACATGGATGCTTTGAATGTCATAGTACCCTGGTATATGCAAGTCCAATGACCGACCTTGCCTACTCCAGTGCCCCCTCGGTATAGGAATTGCCAATCTCTTGCTAGTATGTTCACACTCAGGTAGTTATCAGGTATCCGACTCCCTGAGGGCGAAAATCTGCATGCGAAGCTGGGAAAATTCTGGACTTATTCTGATTTTCATATTCAAGGTGAAATGTCGGATTTGTAATATGCTCAGTTTCGACGTAAGTGGGGGATGATGTGACTAGACATTTACGAGGCCTTTCTTTCCCTCTTTCAGTCTCAGTCTCTTCATCATACACGTGATTTAGTGAGTCCACCGCGCTCTTCGAGAACGATTCCTGGCTGTTTCTTCGTGGGTAAGATTGCTGAGGAATCTCTTGCCGATTTCGTCTTTAAAGCATGAGAATAAGAGTCACCTGGCACAGAGGTAGTTCTTTCTTCTTCCTTCATAGTGGGTGGTGAACCCATTGATGAAGCATTCATATTGGGATTTCTCGGTATTAACCTCACATTCAGGTCGCGTTCTCATCAAAGCTTAGGCACATACTGTCAGGATCCTTGTCCCTCCCGCTCACCAGCACTCCATAGAAACTATTTTTGCCTTCAACAGCTCCATCCATACCATTAGGTTCTCATCACAACAACCAAAGAAGTTTGATGCCCATGGTACCTCAATATGTGTACAACCGAGAGAAAATCTCTGTTGTACACATATTGGGAACCTCCCAGGGCTAACCATGAAGAGGTTTCTCCCCTGACTTTTGATGGAGCTACCCAGCATGCCGCGGTCCTCTTGACTTGCAAAGCTACCAACATTGAGTGTTGATTCCAGAACCCTGAAAGTGAACCTTCTCAATATCCAGGCAACCCGTTCATCAGGATCCCGTGCCACCCATGCAGAGAGAGTCATGGGCGTCTCTCCGGCAAGTGAGAGGAGAGGACTTCCCTCTTCAGCGAGTTATTCAGCAGGAAACTGAATAATCGTAGGCCGGAAACCAGGAGTAAATCATTAATATGCAGAGAACTTTACTTAAATCGAGCAAAATAGAAGATCGACCTCTCCCATGTCGGGGAGAATATAAGGATGTCGTTATGGGAATGTGAGTTCAACATTCATTGGCACTTCGGAGGCACTATCGCCATTAACACCATCATCAACGTTGCCCAGAGAAACTCGAAATAGGCCGATGATCCCCTTAAGGTCCTACCCTTCCTGAAAAATGAGCTACGGCGAAGGTCTTGCAAAGATGTCGCATAGCGTCTCTGCGCCAATCTTACCCCTTAGGGCTCACTCCGAAGAAAAGCATTTCTTTAAAATTCATCAACAGTACCTCCATCGGGTCTCTTATCTGATCGAGGAGAACGAACTTCCCCCTTTTTTTTTTATACCTCTCTTCACTTTCCGCGTTCTGCATCCTTCGCCTGGAAACCTCGACATGGTCATACCCTCTGAAAACATTATTTCCTTGTCCAAATAAAAAATTTATATATATTAAGCACATTTGGATGTTAACAGGGTCTTCCAATAATCAGTTATCCACCCATCTACAGGAAAGAGGTTTTGGCGTCTCTTTCAGTACGACAGCCAACATGATCCCATCAGTCAAACCATGCAATTATGATATTGATACTAGGGTTTCTGCTTCAATTTCCACGCTGAAATATGTTCGTAGTAAGAGTTTCTGGTATTTGTCCTTCAAAGAGACTGGACAGGGTTGAAAGTCAAAGAGAACCTGCTCTAATTGATGTGATTTCTCCCATGCTTGGATTTCAGCACATTCGAAGATGATGAATGGTGGTCTCGCTATCGAAACCTTTGAAATTTTATTGTTGAAATGAAGGCCACGGTAAAGCGAGAAAAACGGAGATAGTTTCATCTTGAAAAGCTGTATGTCTCACCGAAGATTGATTCCACGATACCCGTCACATTGAATTAACGCCTCTCTATTCAAATCAGAGGTCAAGAGATACCTTAGGTTCTCTATCAGCTCCCATTGCCACTGTGTTGCAGGACGAGATGTGTCTTTGACACGATATCGCAGGAACATTCTGCAACAAAATGTACACGACGCTCTATAGTATACATTCCCGATTATATGCCCTGGAGCACACCCACCCGTTTATATGGACAGGTCATCGAATTCAGAAGTCGTTTTCAAATGAACTGTCTGGTTTCTTCGTGTTTCTCCTTCCCTTCCTGCCCTGTCAAAACATGGATTCCTCGAGGGGAATGCTCACCCGATGCTCTTCACATCCATGAATGATGAAGAAATGTCAAACCTCCCTGGGGAGCGTTTCAACATACCGGATATGTACGTCGTGTCCAATTGGGGTTAAAATTGCCATCGTTTTCACGTCTGTTTTGCTAAATTTTCATTTCCGAAGAATGAATCCTGGATTGCTCGGTGTTTTGGAGTTGATTTAGTCATTTCTTTATATGTATATTTAATATATGTACGCAAAGTCCAGTTCAATATCGAGTTCGCGAATTCGCGTCGAATTCATTCGACTAGTATACTCCGAAAGAATGAAGTTGTTACAAATGAAGTAACTTTAGCTTCTGAATAAAGCTAAGAAATTGCATGATTCCTCCTACGACATAGCAATTACTGTACCTAAACATATATGCCGGAAGAAATGGAACAAGTGGATGAAGTTTTTATTGCTGTTGTTGTCAGGAACTGTCCTGAAATGATCAGGATCTTCCTCTACCATGCGAATGGTAAATTATCATATATTGATACTAGCGGCCTGCAACAGCTACGCTGGCTGTCTAATAGGTGCAAATTTGAACTGCCTATTATGAGCATAACGTCTCCTCGACAATCCTCTATTCACCTCATTTCCCATTCAGAACTGAACCGCTTCATTACATGTATACACTTATTCCTTACAGTACACAGGGAGATTCTATTCCTAAACACCATCATCACCATATTCCAGCTGATTGCCACAATTGTTCACTGTGAACGGTTTAGTGTTCACGTTTTCATGTTTCACTTTGCTGATTTCGTCTCCCTACCACATTCAATACTCTTGCACGGCAGACTAGCTCATGTAATATTAGCGTTAGCATATATTACAGACACCAATGATTCTGAAACAGTACGGAAAATTTCCAAGAACTTGTTCGAAGGCACAGAGGGAATTTAGTACATGTGGGGCACAATGCTAGCGACTAATTCCAGAAAATGCCTCGCCACCACATTACCCTGAGTCTCTGAAAGTGTTCCTCACTGGTTCTAAAGTGTGAGTTGCAACAGGAGCATTTTTCCGTAGTGAAACAAATGCCTCCTCTCTACATCAAAATGTACGAGTACAGCCTGACAGTGCTCGCTGCGCAAACGACTGAAGTGATTTGAGATGACATGGAGAGGCCTGACAACATGTCCCGAATCCCGTGGTGTGATGGTAGCACACTTGACCGGCAAGCAAGAGGTCCTGGTTCATTTCCCGGCCGCCCCCAGGCTTTCGACATCTGAGTACTGTGTTTCTTGCATCAAGTTGCTCAGCAGGCTGCACGGTTCTTTTATTACGGAGCTCAGCATTCGCTGCCTCTTGCTGTTCAGCGGTCTCAGGGGCCCTACGCACATCTGCTTGCTGTTCATCGCTGATTCTAGCCATTACGGCTAGCACCGATTTAGGCACTTCGCACCGTAACTGCAGTGGCAAACGTTGTTTCCGCGCCAGCACCAACCGTTTTTTACCAGCAACAACTGTCTCATCGCTGTCATGTGTGACCTCCTTCAACATTTTTTTTCCATGTTCAACCTCAGATCGCAAAAATTGCCACCATTTTGATGGGAAGAGCGACCCGTTTGCGCGACGTAGGAAACAGAGAACTTACGTTATTATTTTGATTTCATCAATCGTGAGAACGCAAATAAATCGGCCATGACATGAAACGCAAACAGAAAAATATTGCATGGAAGCGATGTCCCGAACCGCCACGCCTGACCTAACAGAAAAAAAATAAAACGTGACATGCATTCAGTTATTACCACCCTTTGATTGACACAGCTAAGTATGAAGCCTTCGGCTCAGACTGATATAGCTCGATGGACCTGGCGCTAAAAGCATTGGATGGTCAAGCTTATGGCCTAGAATAACATAGCCTGAAGGACCTGGCGCTTTGAGAGGTGGATGGCCTAGCATTTAGCCTGAAGTGACATAGTCTTGTAGGCCTCGCGCGCTGGGGTGACAACCACCACCACCATCACAATTCTCGGGCTCTTCGAATTAAAGTATTAGTTGGCCGGTAAAGGCGTAGCCTTGTAGGCCTGGCGCTTTAGGCCGTGGATGGCCTAAAGCTGATCCAGAATGGGATTCCATCGTAGGCCTGCGCGTTGGGGGTGACAACCACCGCCACCACCACCACCGCAACTTTTGACCTTTTCGAATTAAAGTATTAGATTTTTGTATTTCAATATTACAGGTGCTCGTTGCTATTTTCTTCTCGTGAAGCCGCTGTCGGGCGCTTACGCTGCCAGCTGCGTGGCAACAAGTGATGCCACTGCAATCGGTGTGTTCTGTTTCCCTGTTAGCCCCTTAATCAATTACTGCAGCTACTCTTGGAAATACGTATCGTCATGTGGATGGGTTACATTGCATTAGGAGAATTACGACCCTGTGAGAGAATATGATGGAACCACGCCTTCAGGAAAGGAAGATTATTGAGATTACAGAAGCGGTTACGATGACTACCAAAGAGATGATGGAGACGCCGATAATGGAGGAAGGGTTAATTCGTATCCGATGGAAAATGAAGATACCATGCTCTTTGGTCTCGGTCTTGGTCTCTCTGGAGGCGATGCCCCCCTAATGGACTCTACGCAGCAGCAGACGAAGCCAGCAAAACCTGAGAATAGCAGCAGGAAACCCAAGCGTGAAAGAAGACACACACCTCTGTCCATTTCGAGAGGCAGAATCTACAGTCGCCGATATAGGCACACTACGATCCCTTGGTGTGAATGATGATATTGGAGGTAAATGCTTCAATTTATTTTGCACGTGGATACAGCAGTATCAAAAGTGCAAAATGTCCTTCTGATGTAATATCGTATAGTATAGTTGCAACGCTTCCCCCAATACTTTTATGCAAATTAAGTCATATCTACAAATTTTTTTGCTTAATATCTTTGGGCATTTTTGTGACAGACATGTTATCGTTCGTTTCCCAACTGCATCTAGTAATTGTGGTAAAAGCGACGAGTTCTACGGTCCAAGGTTCCAAGTTAAGATCGAGTTCTAGGTTGGGATGCGATGAGGTCCAGAATCATTTAAATATTCCGCTTCTGGGCAATCGGAAATTCCCAATATTTCCAGGCCCAATATTAAACATACTGCTGAAAAATTCTGCCTGAACCGACATTGGAAGGAGAAATTGGCAATGCCAAATAAAGTCTCAGGGCCAGCTGAATTCCTCAACATTTGACTGAACGTATGTTAGTAATTATGTAGTGTAATAAATGCTGTTAGCAAATACAGCGTATGCTTTATATGAAAAGAGTTATTACAAAAAAAACCTTGTAACAGTATTTATGGCAGGACTAGGTATATTTATCATTGAAAAGGGACATGAGGCAGAGTCGTAAGACGGTGGACGTTTTCTGTTATAAAGCATGGGGTGCTGGCTTGGATCTCGCTACCAATATCACAGTCCCTAAAATAGGGAAGCCTCAACACCAAGGTTCCAAGGTTGCTGTAAGTTGCTGCCCGCGTAGCAATCTGGAAAAAGGAAAAGGTAGATGAGAGAAGACACTGACGATACCCACAAGGAGGGCTTAGTGGAAATACCTGTATTATTAATCAAGCTGATATTCAGGGTCATCAGAAAAAGACGCTCCATCTTTCATCACTAATATTTCCTGAACTACATTGCCAGCAACCTAATATGTGGTATCATTCGACACGTCAGGCTTGGGAGTTTTGCATCGTACCATGCAGTCCAAGTGCTAATTCGAAAAACAAGAGCAATCAAGCTAGCATATCACAAAGCAGCGGGTGTTTATGTGAAAAAGTTTTATTAAACTGGCAGCGTTTTTAAAGTGCAGTGTGGTTTTCGAAGTGAATCTTGACGTAGGGACACACCACATTTGCAATAAACAGGCCAGTAACAAAATTCGTAAATACTGGTAATGCAAAGCACAATAAGAAGGGATATCACGGTAGCTTCAGATGTGAATGTTCAAGAACACCGTACTCTTCTGAATTTAATACCTGATATGACATTTTATGAGGACTTCTAAACGTTAAAGGCAACAGGAATAACTCACATACGGTCGAGGAATTGAAGGCGGAAATCAGAACTGTCGTGGAAAGCATTAATCAGCAAACACGATTCGCGGTTATCGTTGACCTGTGTGAACGCCTGCAGAGAATCATGGATGCTGGAGGCACCCACATTCAATATGTGTTTTCATAATTAAAAACTTCCAAACATAGTGGATTTTGTAAGCTATAATTCCAGATTCTTTCGGTATTATTTTAGAAAATACTCGTGATGAAAACTAGAGCGTCTTTTTTCCTGATGACCCTGTACATAGTCTATAAAGAGGCATCAGTTTATTTATTCGTAAGATCTAATAGCATGCGAGGCCTCGGTTATTCTGCGCATGACTTCCAGATGAAGCAACTTTGTCTATTGTTTTCACTTTGCAGAGGCGCTTCAAAAGGGTTAGATTGCAGAGGGATCTCCTGTCAATGCCATCTTCAGAACAGAAGAATAACAGTCAACTCGAACTGAGGTAGTTTTTCCTTCTTCCTTCGAAGTGGGTACTGTACCCTTAGTGGAAGCCTTCCAAAAATGGGATTTTTATCTATAGTAATTGCCCCATATGCAGCCATGGATCGCGTTCTCAGCAAAGCTGAGACACAAACAGCCAGGACCTATGTCCCTCTCGCTCACCAACACTCCATAGAAACTATCTCTGGGTTCAACACCTCCATCCATACCAAAAGGTCCTCATCAGAACCACCCAAGAAGTTTTAGGCCTATGCTACTTCAATATGTTTACACTCCAGAGAATCTGCTACCACCCTGGGTTACCTGGCTTACCATAAGGAGGGGTCTCCTATGACTTTCCTGGAGCTACCCAGCAAGCCCCGGGCCCTTCTTACTTACAGAGTTACCAACGTTTTGTGTTGAATCCAGAACACCGCAAGTGAACCTTCTTCTCAATATCCAGCCAACCCGTTCATAAGGACCGCTTGTCACCCTTGGAGAGAGAGTCATGGGCGCCTATACGGCAATTGAGAGGGAAATACCTCCCTCTTCTACGATTTATTCAGTAGGGGACTGAACAATCGTAGGCCGGAAACCAGTAGTAAATCACTGACATGCAGAGTACTTCACTTTAATCAAGCAAAATAGAAGCGCGACCCTCCCATGTTGGGGGGAAATGTCAGGTTTTCGTAATGAGTTCAACATTCATTGTCACTTTGAAGGCACTATCGTTACTGCAGGCACTATCACATTATCAACATTGTTCAGAGAAACTCGAAAAAAGCTCAATCCCCTTAACACACACGTTAAATGACGTACCGGTACGCATCGTCTCATGTCCTTATGACTGCCCTATCGTCTGCGAAGGCATAGATTTGCAGGCCCAGCGCGTCAGGGGAGGGTACCATCATTCTAGGCCAGATTGACGGAAATGTTACTTGATGCGAAGAGGAAAACAGCCACCACTTACACTTCTCCGAACTCCAAACGCAGAGCCGAGATTGTCAGTTTCCTAGCAAGGCCAAGGATGGGATTCTAGCGAAGCTTGGCCTAAACCAGCAGTCAGTCATGCGTGGGATGATTAGAGGCCTCATCAATCCAGATGTGTCAATATATGTTTATTTGTTTTTACAGCAGGAAAATTGTGCTTGAGGATATTGTAAGCGTGCAAGTGGTTTATATATGATTAGTCTTCTGGGTCTCCCGACAGTACCAGCACTGGATCTTCGGCAGTCTCACCATAGAGAGAGTTCTGATCGTGTTGTCAGTTCATCTTGCATCCTGAAGTCCAACTATTGTGAGATTCCATCTCCTCATCGACATGAATATAGTCATTGTGAGTTTCTGCTTGTTGTCCCTTCCTATTTAAGAAAGTACTTGGTGAGAAAATTTTTCTTAACCCAACGATATTCATTTGGAGTAAGCAAGCTGTAAATAAAGACGCAAAGAGAATTTCATTAATCATAAGAGTTAAAGAAATTGTTTTCATGTTTCATTTTTAATATTTTACCTTTCCGTTTTTTTTCCTGATTGGTCACACACCGAGTCGCAATTAGAAAAAAATTTTTAATTTGAGTCAATTTTTAAATAACGTTTAAAAAGCCGTGTCTACTTTGACATCCAATCATCGTTTGTCGCGCAATGAGATGAATTTGAGGGGAAGAAATCGAGGCAAATGCAGCAGTCGCAAACGATGGTAGGTGTTCCTGGAGGTAGGTAATGTTATTATACAAAACAATACAATATTATACAATGTTATTATATTGGGTTGGAAAGAAAGTCTTGCAACACTCTACGGAAATTTTTCAAAATTTTATAACTTTATTGAAATGCAATTTCAGTCTACAAGGTAATGACCATTGTTGTCTATAACATGTTCCCAACGCACGGGTAACTGCTCGATGCCCTTTGCTCAGAACTCTGGCGATTGCGAAGCGAAGAAACGGCCGGCATCATTTTCCAGCTGTGCTCGATCGTCGAAGGCCTTGTCCCGCAGGTGATTCTTGAGGGCCCGGAAGAAGTGATAGTCGGAATGGGCCAAGTCCGGAGAATACGCTGGATGGGGTAAAACCTCCCAGCCCAGTTCCGAAATCGTCTGGCGAGTCATCTTCGCAACACGTGGACGAACGTTGTCGTGCAGAAGGAGAACTTTGTCGCGTTTGGGACGCTCTTTTTGAATGACGCCAGCCAACTTTTGAAGTCGAGCAGCGTAGACGACGGCAGTCACGGTGGTACCGGTTGGCAGGAGCTCATCGTACGACATTCCTTCTGAATCCCATCGACAGCAGAGAAGAACCTTCTTCTCGTGGAACCCTGGTTTCGGTTCGTGTGGTGGCAATTCTCCTCGTGGAAGCCACTGACTCTTGCGAGTATGGTCGACGTCGAGGACGCAGCTCTCATCTCCAGTAACGATTTCCTTCAGAAGGTCCTTTCTGTGCGGACGAAGGAGCAGTGATTCGCAGACACCGACACGGCTTGCTTTGTCAGAGTCGCCGAGCCGATGAGGGACCCATGTCGAGTAAACCTTCCGATAGCCGAGGTCGTTCAGATGGTTGCCGATGGCCATATGGGTGACTCCAAGTGTAGTCGCCGATTCGCGATTGGTGGCGTTCGGCTTCGCGTTGAGGGCGTTCCGCAGGGCTTCGTCATCGACTGTAGATGGACGTCCCGAGCGTGATCGATCTCCGAAGGTCGTCTCGCCAGATTCCAAGCGTTTGAACCATCGAGACACCGTGGAATAGTGGACGACGTTGCCCTCGAATGTAGCGCAGATGTTGTCCGCGGCGGCTCTCGCAGAGTGTCCTTCGAGGAACTCGTAGTAGACGATAGGGCGATGAGTTCCTCGTTCGATCGAAGCCATGGCTGCCAACTAATGACAGAAGCCGCCTTATATACACCGAGGGCAGAAGCTTTGAGAACATTCCAGCATATACAAAGCACCGCCCATCATTCCTTTGAAAAATTGTATAAATAGTTTTAGAGTGTTGCAAGACTTTCTTTCCCACCCAATATTTTCCCCAGAGCCATTCCTTAAGACGTCTATTCCGAATCCTGTTATTGGAATGAAGAAAATTTGGCTTCGGTCTAAGGGTTTCTTTTAGAAAAACTTTGGTTGTGGAGTGCATCTGTTGAGGGTTTGCAATGCAGTAGTCGCAGCATCACCTCGAAGAAAAGGTTGAAAAAATCCATTCCTTGGAGAAAGCGGAAATATACGTGTATTATTATGAAAACATATGCCACTGAACCCCTTTGATCATACAGTTCACCAATTCTTCGATCGGTAAGTCCTTTCCTAAAGGATAGATCTGTTTTTTGAGGAGGTAACTGCTACTTTTGCACAAGAATGAGAGAGAAAGATCAGGGAATCCTATAATTTAGCCTCTGGCGCGGTGGGGGAGGGGGGAGGGAGGTATACACATAGAAGAATTGAATAAAGAGTTGAAGTTTTTGGCTGACACCATCTGGAATGGGCTGCCATGGAATTATGAGTGTATTCATCTGCTATGAAAATTTAAAAATTTCAATACAAATCTTTCCACTTAATATTTCAATTTTTCAGGCAGTATTCACACTTTTGTTCTCATCAAGCCTGTGCCAGATGCGAACCCTGCCAGCTGCGTGGCAACATGTGATGTCACCACCATCAGTGAGTTCCTTTTTCACTTCAATTTCCTTGCTAGCTTCTCTAACAAGTCTTTTCCGCATCAAAGATTCCTATATTCCATTAGGAGAAAGATGACGCCGTTAGAGAATATGGCATCGATGCGATAGAGAGCGGGTCAATTGGTAACCAACAAAGAATTATGGAGGAAGTATGCCCTTGGATGAAGGTCATGATGGCTCTGGAGGCGATGAACCTCTGATGGAGTCAGTGAAGCCGCAGATGAAGCCAGCACAGCAAGAGAGCAACAGCCCGAAAGCAAGAGCCCGGCTCTCACCACCAATATCATAGTCCTTAAAATAGGGAAGCCTCAACACCAAGGTAGCCCTAGGTGCGGTCCTTATGGCTATTTGTATGAAGAAATAAAAATAGATTAAACCAAAGACTTACGAAGCCAGAAATAGGGCTTAGTAATTATTATGAGTGTTATGAGTGAAGCTGACATGCAGGGTCTAAAAAGAAATGATCTGATTGCATGCACGGCCTTGGTAGTTCCACGACTTCCACTTGACTTCCACAGGGTGGCCCATGAGTCCCCATTGGTTATGATAAACTACTTTACACTTTCACAAGTCGATTCAGAAAATCTCGTGGATTACTTTCAGCTTTTTTTCTCGTCAGTTTTTCACTGTTCCTGTAATCAGCCTGCTAAGCTGCGCTTCATACTTCAGCTGCGCAACGTCGTCATGCACTTTTATCCACTGACTGTGACTCCAGAAGTTCTCTCCCTTTCTCGCACGTTCAGTAGATCCCGTCGTAGAATAGTATAAACATCCACACTTTTTCGGGCATTTTGAGAACGCCAAAAATAAAAAAATTAATAAAATAATAATATCAGAGCACCATCACAATGCAGAAGCCCTGTCTTAAGCCGGCGAAGGGACTGGTAATGCGACAAAGTATGATATGATCATTGGCAGCAGTTACCATTGCAACAAGTTCCGATGCCGACCATGCCTCGTACTCCCATTGTTGGTTATGAGCACCCAGTCCGGTAAACCAATCGGTAAAATGCTATTCTTATCGTCGAAATTATGCGCCATGACGTCAAAATGGTAGAACTCTTGACCCAATAGTATCGCCACCGGGTTTCGAAGGTTCAGCTCAGTATACATGCCTTAAGCCTCTGACCTTGACCTTCATTTCAAGAGAGGCCGACCTCATCTAAAATTCCTTGCAATTTTTCCCTTATCGAGGAACAACGAGAAACGTTTTGCCTATGGAGCAAGTATAGGATTCTACCAGAGTCTGTTGCCAGAGAAAATATTGCTCGCAATCATACACCAGAGGTGTATGATTGCAAGCAATCATACACCTCTGGTGTATGATTGCTTTATTATTGCAAGATTGCAAGAAAATTAATTATAATGGAATTAAACAGCTTCTTCAATGCTTTATGAGAGGGTCTCATAAGGAAGTCCAGAGCGATAAAACCATGAGAAACAGCGATGAAGATCATGAACGAGGGGGAGGGAGGGGTGTGCAAGTGAACTGTGTTGACGCGCCTTTAATTGCTGCTTTTCTGCAATATATCAAAATGCAAATAGTAAATACTTGATTTTTCACAACTGGTGATTGCCGCAAACATAAGAAATCAAAATTAAATGTAGGTAGATCACATGCAAGAATTGACTACTCGTGAAGATGGTATGAAGCCTAGTTTCGCTCGTGAGACTTTCATCGCAGAGGCCTTCCATTCCTGAGAGATGCAATCGAAGAGAGGGTGAAGGGGTGGGAATAGTGGGGGGTGGGGCTTCCACCAATCAGTTGCAGGGATGACGACGACGAATCGTCAGTCGATTAGACCTCACGACTGCGTCAGCATGGCTTGTGCGGCAGTTCCACTATCCGTTGTGCGAGACCCGTTACGATTGCCTGTTCTCCTGGCATCCAAGAATTCAAATTTTGGGCAAGGCTCCATCTCCTCATCAACATGATCGTTGCCATTGTGAGTTTGCATGAGGAGTCTTTCGTTCACAAAAAACGCCAGTTCGGCCAGATAGCTTTTCTCTTAAAGTAATGATCCCCATTCGCAGGTCGTAATGTGAAAGAAAAATGTAAATGAGTCTCTCATGTTTCTTGCTTGAAGCGGGTTAACTCCTTAAGTGGGGAACTCCTCAGACAGAAGTCTACCACTGGAGTCAAAACGTTTTTGTGAGAATAATAACTAGTATTTGTGTGTGAAATTTACAACTCTTTTTCGAGTTTATAGTCCCATGTCTAGTTTTTAATTTACATTTCACCAACTTCAAATATAGCGTGACGAAAGGAAATATCAAACCCCCCTGAGGAGCGTTTTAACATACCGGATATGTACGTCGTGCCCACTTAAGGGGTTAAAATTGCCATCGTTTTCACATCTCTTTTGCTACATTTTCCTTCCTAAAGAATGGATCCAGGATTTATTGGTGTTTTGGAGATGATTTAGTAATTTCTTTATATGTATATTTCATACGAGCGAGTTTGTTTGCCCTTCAGGCAAACAAACTCGTGTGGTCGCGCCTTCAGCGCACCATTACCTTGCATAGTTATTAATTCATTCATTTTTTGCGAAAGGGGAAACACGTATTCCAAGTATGTCCCCATTGAAATACGTGACATATGGACAACGCACAACAAAAGTTGAATTTTTACTTAAATCAACATCACGTCCGTTATGCGTGCGCCAGCTGCTACTTTTCTATTTCTGCCCGATTCGCTGAGATATTAAAAATTCTTTGAAAACAAAACGTCCCCATGAAATATCCCCCCAAAATTCCAATATTTTTTAAATTTGGCCTTTTTCCTTAGCTCAGTGCGTCAGCAGAAACGTTCTTGCCAGGATTCAGCTTTCCACGTGCCGCCGTTTGATTGAAGCGAAGAGACCTATTTGAAATTATGTTTCCCGAAAAGGTTTGCCTCTTTGGCATGTATCATCAAAGTAGAATTTTTCCTGAACTCAGCATGCGAATAGCGACTTAGTCAGTCAGCTACTCATGGTCCTCTATATATAATAAAAGAATTTTTTCTTTACTCAACTATCCATCAGGTTCTTCTTTGGCAAGTTTTAACTTTCCAGCGCCCTCTTTTCTGTTTGATCGGGGAAATTCGAGAAAATACGCCCTTTGCAATATATGTGCTCTCAGGCGTTTTAACCGAAAAGTACTTTTCTTTTTTACGGAAATCAATTCTCAGAAAACTACATGACCGCAAAGTTTCAACCTAATACGTTTTCCCTTTTCACAGATGAAAAAACATGTTTGGAAAAGCTGACGCACCCAAAAGCTATGCCAGGAGGGGATGCACCATGAAAGCTGAATACTACCTCAACTCAATAATAATAATATTATGTCACTTATACGTGTTCCAAGTTTCAAGAAATTTGTGCCCCCGGGGCATTAACTTCCAAAGTCGGATTTTTTCTGAACTCTGCATCCCAAAAGGTGCATGTGTACCAAGTTTCAGATTTCTAACCCTTCTAGAACATGATTAGAATTAGCGTCAGCCAGTCACGATCGTCTGTATATATTACATATATACGTTGATTCCAATTCAATGCCGAGTTCGCTGGGTCCGAGACTCACCCGGAAAGGCGAATAGGCCTACTGATCTCTCCGTCCGACGCGCGGGGAATCGCCTGGAGTCTTTTTCCGGTTGGGTTGCGTCTCCAGACGGAATCCTCATTTGCGACCACTTTCTTCCTTCCGTTCGTGGGTGGGGAAATATCGGGTACGGGATGAAGGCCGCTGCGGAGCATCCGGTGACTTCGGGGAAATGGAGACCCGTGCAGCGGCGAGTTCAGCGCGACCTCGCTTGTATCGTGGGAACTTTATTTTATCGAACGAACTGCTAGATGTCAGGCCAGGTGGCAGCCCGTTTCCATCTGGTCCATCGAGGTCATTCGAATTAGACCGTCATTGTCCGTTAAAAGACGAGCTAACTCATCGATCCAGTTATAATGCCACGCCATCGATTTAATGATCGAAGTTCTGGGTGTTCTATATTATATATTACAGGGTTCACGTTAACTCGCTATAGCGAGTCCCTAACTCATATTTTCTTGGAGAGATTCATATTTGCACAACATCTAAGTCTTTGGGACTCGTCGACAATCACCTGAACATGTTCCCATTGAGTTGAAGCTAGGGGCCAGGACTCAAGATTTTAAAAAGTTATTGTGAACCCTATATTATATTCTATATTGAAATCTTTCATATGCGATGTGAGATTTGAATGTAAAATACGAAATTCGGAAATCACATGATCAGATGCTCATGTCGCCATCCCCAAAAAACTGTAATTAAATAAAATTGAAAAAATTGAGGATTGGATGGTGGGAAATCCTGAAGCTCAGAATCCTGATGGAGCTCAGACCCTTTGATAAGATCCATGGCATTCGATGAACATTTTAAAGTTGGCCAATCCTGGACTTTCATCCATCTCTGGTCTACTGGATCAGCCATGGTTACTTGGGTTTGTTTCCCTTTTTAGCTCCGAATAAAAAAATATTGATGATGCAAAAACAAATTTCCCTCATTTAAACATCCAGAATGAAACGTCATTGACCACAATGACACAAACTCCAAAAGAGGTCACAGTGACTCAGAAGTCTCACTGGGCCTTGAAGTTGTGCATTCCCGTATAACCCTGCAAGATGTACAAAAAATTGTAGGACTACTGCAAGTACTGAAAGAGTTAAACCCTTCCATGGCGGCCTTGAGCAAGTGCTTTTCATTGCATCATGGCTTGTCACTGGACTGCTATGGTCTGCTGTCCACAAAGGTTTTCTCCAATCTTCCATTGAACAAAGAAGTTTAAGAAGTACCAGTATTGATTTTAAATCCTCACCTCCACAACTATGCTCAATCTCACAAGTGTGCAACACTGGATGCCAAGGCATGCAATCAGATGGTACAGTCAAAACTTGAGTTGAAACATTTCCATTTTGATTGACAAATGAAATTCATTTCATGAAAAAATGCAATGAATGGGAAAAAAAAATTAATGTTGCAGAGCCTCAGAGGTTTTTTTCTTTTTAGCAGACTCATATGTGGGGTGGGAGGGCACAGGAAAAATGAAAATGTGCAAGAATGGACAAGCTGACATCAATTAATCCATTTTCTAACTTGCACCATGATCCCTAATTGAATGCCCTTACCATGTGAGACTTCGTGTGAGTTTGAATGGAATTTTGGATGTGGAATTATTTTTGCTGATTTACATTTAAATTGAGCATGTAAGATCAACAGATGATTCGTGTAGGAAGAATTGACAAGATTATTTGATTTTTGGATAAGAAACTTCCAACCCTAATTACAACTAATATTCTCTTGTTAGCCTTTAATAAATGCCACAAGTGATGCAACATGTGCCACTTCCTTTATTTCATGCCAAAAAAAAATTCTACCAGATGCTCAGATATGCAAATAGGGCAGGAAAATCACAAGAGTGGGGAGGTCCACCATGGGATCAATCACTTACAGTGGACTGTAAGGCCATTCATGAATTAGAAAGAGATCAACGATCATGCCATTGTAACACTAAAGAACAAGCAAACTCCCTTCTAAAGACAAGCTTTTTGGAACAAAATATTCAGCTTCAACATTTTGCATTGCGTGATCCCAGGTTTAGGTCAGCTTGAATAAGGTAGGCCTTGATTTGTTCCTAAACAAGGCTCAAAGCTCATCATATGCTGGAGATTCCAAACTCATTGACAGCAGTGGCCACAACTCTATGATGCTGGTAGCAGATGATTTCAATGGTATTGGAACTGCATATTCCACATACTGTCATGATCTTGCAGAAAGAATATCTGCCAAAATAACATCAGCTGGTTTTATGATTACTGGAGCTACTCATTCATCAAGTGAATGCTTGCTCATCCCTGCCTTCTTCCTTTCACAGTCATCGTCATGGTCAGTGTCACTTTCACTTTCACTGCTGCTGCTACTGTGGCCCTTCTCCAGTTCTTGCTTTGTATAAAATTCCTTCCTGGCTGAAGCCAGCAGGACATTATGGAGGAGGTTCTTGTTGGGTGGGTCTGTCCTTCCCAATGGGGGAAAGGGGTTTCCTAAATGTATAGATATGAAGCCAATAATTTTCAATAAAACATGAACAAGTCATAAAATGTCTAATTCAGAGAAAGTGAGACTCATAAGAAGACTTACCTTTCAGTTCCAGCACAACTCTGTAAGGGGTGCGAGCTGGGAACGGGACAGGGGCATTGAGACGACGGGTGTAGGTCTCGTTGAAATTCTGATAACGAGGCACCAACACCTTGAAGAGCTTGTGGATCAGTTGCTTCTCTTGAAGCCAGAAATCTGCTAGTTCCATCGTGGGAAGGTGCCGGTCTCCATGCCGAATTGCCTCAGAGATCAGCTGTATGATTGACATTGTTTTGCATTAAATGAATAATGTGAATGGAACACCAGTAAGCTCTTCTCCATTTTTTAAATACAAATAAAACCTAACACAGTCCAGATTACTTCAAGGACAAATCCCATAATAATGTATAATAAACTGAGTTTAGGTACCAAACTGGTTCAACAATTCAAAGGCCAAGTCAACTGGGAAAGATGGGAGGTTTGTCCTCCATAATCAAGCTCATTTAGTAGTTCACAGGCCAAAGAATATTGGTACTGGAGAGTGGAGAAGCATGTTTAACCCTGATGGCATCCATCAATTGACTTGCACCCCATTAACAAAATAAAAACCCATGCATTTACTGTATATTTTGCTCAATGTGTCTCTACAGATACTTTCTCTTCACAGTGAAATCTGATGGAAGATAATCACTCAGAGTTGTTCATAGGATGATTGGCAGCCCAAAATACTTAGATACATATCTTACTTCCTTCTCACTGACAATATCCTCTCTGGCATTCTCAAATGACTACCATTCAGGTGTGGGTAACCACTTATGCCATAAAAAGAAAAACTTTTACCTTTGTTCATGCTTTATGAAGTTTCATACAATGTGAAACATTAATTCCAATTGTCCCAGCTACCCCTCAGTGAATTTTTAAAACATATTCATTGCTCTGCTGAAACTCACTTTTCAATAAGGCATGAAAAAAGGCATATTACCAACATAATAGTAAATTTATTCATGGCACTTCTTTAACACTTCCCTTCATGAGCCAAATTCTTCGCTTGCATTCAACACATTTACACGAGTCCAAGAGGTTTTCATTTCATCATGCAAGTTTTATATGAAGAGACAATTCGAAGATCGGCCAGCATTGGCTGTGTGGAAATAAGAAACAAAGTTGAAAGAAACATTGGAATGAGTCAAAAGCAACAAATCTACAGCATATATATGGTTGACAATTTTTCTCACCCTTTCAGCATATTGACGACTTTCATCTGCCCGATTTTGATTGAGTTCAATTCGTTCATATTTGATGAGAGCTCCAACAGTCACTCGAATCTTCTTCATGCGGCCAAACAAGCCTTCGGGTTGACTGAGGTTGCGCCTCTTTGTGGGTATTGCGAACTTCAAGGCTGGAATTAATCTTCTAATTTCTGATTGATTCATCTTCTTTCCTCAATGCCTCAAGGGTGGATTTCGACTAAGACCAAAATAAAACCAGTCTGCCTTGCCCTCAAAACACAGGTTGTCCAACTAGGCTACTACAGAGAAAGCAGGGTCAACGTAAGTTCCTCCCAAATCAATCAGGCCGATTTAGCTCTCGCGGGGAAAAGATCTATGAGGACGCCATCATTCGAATCTTGACGAGATGCACCGACACCGCCTGAGCACGTGCAACATGAGGACAGAGGGGGCCGCCATATTCCCCGGAGCCTGGAAGGAGGTTGAGCAATCACGTGCCTTCACGGCTTGACGGAGAGAGCGCCACGGTACCTCTCCTATCGGGCACACGTGTAGTCGCAGTTGCTCTCATTGGGTCGCTAGGTGCTCGTGACTTTGCAGTTGTCGTGATATCCTGACGTTACAAAGTCCTGGTAGTCGCGCGTATATCAGGCTAGCGACAGCCTGACCTGCGACAAATGGGAAGTTTGGATGCAGAGGAGGCATCTGTCTCCCTTGATGATGACAGGGAGATGTTAGGCGTACATTCCGCATCAGATGATATGCATCCGCCAATATTGGAGGAAGGCACTCCTTTCTTCTTGCAGAACCTCTGGACATTCGGTAAGAGGATCTTGTTTTGTCTTCTCTCTTGTGGATGCTATGAAGGTCTGCGATTGAGATCCAGTTTAATAACCCAGAGTGTCTGTATCCTTGGGTCCCGGATCAAGTTGAGTTTATCTGAATTTTAGCTGAAAGAGAAATGGTTTTGGGGATGATACATGAACGATCCACCTAAAGCAGGGCTCTAACTATAGTGTTCACGCAAAAAATCCGTTTTCCACCCTTGCTAGTGACTCCAAGTCAACCATGCCAGCACCCCCTAGGGATATTGTGTTTCTCTTTAAGTTAGGCCAGGTTAGGTTAGAGGGTGGGTGTGGTGTGTATTATATATAATAGGAATCCCAATCAATTGAGATTCTGGGTGACTCTACTTGTGCACATTTAACTGGATGCATTTGGTTAACTGTAAGTAGAACAGGTCTAAGCCGAACCGTGCACGTAGAATTTACAGTGTGCCCAATGGGGTCTGCAGCAGTGGCATATTTACAATGGGCAGGGGGTTTTACTGACTTCAGCCAAAATGTGCCACTGGTCTATAACACAAATACTGGGTAGAGTCATCATGGTGACTCCAGCCTGCAGTTAGCCAATGCACAAAGTGAAAATGGGTGGGAGTGGCCTTCCTGTAAAAAATTCATTTTTTCAGTCTGTGAACATGGCCTTCCAAGATTTTGCTAAGGGAGTGGGTCCTGCAGTAGGCTCCAGTTCAATGCAGGGTGCATTCATGTAAAATTGCTGTTCTGGACTAAGTGAATTGTGCTTTGCCCAGCTTGCTTTTGGATGGGCTTGCTTGAGTTCTTATGCAGTTCATAACCATAATGTATGTTCCCTTGGATTCCTAGTCAGTTCAGGTTCCAATCTGACTTTTATGTCTGGGTGTGTGGGCCTTATTGAGTATCAAAGCTGGGTTAATTTTTAGGCCTATAAGTTGAAGGAGTTTATAATAAGCCAAAGTTCTGGAGCAATTTTCCCTTTTGTGTCTGAATTCTTTAAAAATATGTGTTGCAGTGACAACATTCTTCACCAATCATGGATGGCTGACTCTTGGCTTGATCTTCATCATCCTCTGGCTTTGGGGTATCCTGAAACCAAAGTTTCAAAAATGGGCTCAGAGTAGAGAAGACCACATCATGGCTGCTGCGTATCACAAGGGTGAGTCCAACAGGAAATGTCTGCTTTCCCTAGTATTTTTGGTTTCATTGTATGCCTTCTTTGGATGTGAAGGACATTTATCATGCAAATATTTGGGCATTGAAAGTGTGACCCTCTTTCATGTTGAACTATTCAGGAATTTCAAGAGCTGTGTTACAGTACGCTGTTGTACAATATCACACATGGGATGTTCCCATGAGAGACAGTTCAGCCATATCTCAAAAATTCTAATGAGCTCTCTGTGATGGGTCATGCATTTCTACAGTTGAGAAGGGAGTGTGTAGATAGTCAGTGGAAACCAATTGCTGAAAGAGAGTAGTGCAACAAATATCTACACTTCCTATAGCTGTGAGGTACATTGTGTTTTATCGCTTGTGTCAGACATTTTTATTGTTTCTCTTGACTCATCCATCATGAACTTCCCATAAATAAGCGTTCAAGTCAACTGAAAATTGTCTGACTCAAGTGATAAATGGATGTATGTAATTATTGCACCATCCTGTTCTAATGGTGGGTTTTGACCAACTGTCCAGTGCATGCACACTGCCCAGAAGTCTTGTTCTACATTATAATATTCCATTTGAATTTGCCTTAAATGAGTGCATGAAGTTTGATCCTATTTCAGAGGGAGCAATGACTTTCAGTTGATTTTCAGATGATGACTCTGCTGTTATGGCCTAGTTTGATGGCTTTTCTTGAGATTTATTTATCTCCTCAGACAGCCAATGGCTGTAACAGCATATCATAAATATTGCAATTCAGATGCTGCCATTGCATATGCAGGCTTAATTTTTATGTCATTGCACTTGTATTTACTTTCTGGTGAAAATTCTACTTCAGCCATGTTTTAATTCAATAGTATTATAAATATACCTTTGTCTATTCATTCTGCAAGCAGCCTAAAACTGGTTTTTGACATGTGGAAATCCTGGTTGACTTCTTTTTTCAAATTCATCTCTATTTATTTTTGTTACATGTATAATGTTTTCAGGAACAAAGAGGTTTCTGTAGGGAGCATTCCCATTTGTGATTGTAGCATTTGCTATCCAGGGGAAAAGACTTAGTAAATCTAAAGATACTTCAGGAAATGGAAGATGTTCATCAACCTTGTCCAGAAGTGCTGGAACCAGGAATTGATATTTCATGTATCATGTGATTTTGTGAATCATTATGCCATAAAGCATTCTTTGACTCTTTCCTTATTTGTGTAGATCCAGACCTGGTGATTCAGAGGCATGAGAAAGCAGCAGAAGCTAGGCTTCGTTTGCAAGAGAAATACGATCAAGATGCAGCTGCATATGCTGAAAGGATGAGGCAGGTGAGGAAAGCAAGAAATACATTTTCTGATTATAGGTGTAATTTGGGGGGAGGGAGATCATATTAGATTTGATGCAGACCTGGATCAGGGCTTTTGAGTGCCAATTGATCACTTGGTTGACCTCTGGATAATGTGATAGCTATGCTTATTTTCACCATACTCTGTGGAAGGGGTGAAGGATCTATTAGTGAAATATCTTGAGATTCTCTGAAATCTATGGGCTTCTTTTTCATATGAGTCAATCATTACAATTTGTTGAGGAAGAACCACAGAGTCCCAAAAGTGTTCAAGAATAGATTTATGCATTGTTAGCAGTCCTTTTTAAAATATTTTTTGCCCTATATATAGAGGGTTAGACTGGTAGGATCCCTGCAAATCATACGATGGTAAGCCTAGTGGTTTTCCTGTGTGGAAGTGAGAAAAAAGTGGTCTGGCATTGGCTGAAGATAATGAATAGAAGAGTTGCATGTAGTGTAGTTGCAGTCATGTAATGAACTTATGACACTTTGAGATTCATCATGGAAGTCATATGTACAAGGAGAGTTTCACATGGGACTCATTGTTTTTTTTTCTTTCAGAAAGAAGAGGAGAAACGGAAAGCCAAATTGCAGCAGATGGAGAGAGAAGGGAGGGCATTGGGCACAACGGGAAAAATGAAAGTGGAGGAGCGTAAACCCACGAGTCCGGATACGAACTCGTGCGATGTTCGCCCGAGAAGAAATGTTCTGAGGGCAGACTTCAATCCCTTGATGGGACCCAGTGGGGGCGCCTTCCGACCACAGCCTAGGGGGGGAGGTCGGCGAGGCGGATGAGGTTAAGGTCTTCTGGCATTGAGGGCTCTCTCTGGTTTTTTTAATTTTCCACTAGGGAGGGTCTGATTGCCAGAACACAAACCCATCTCGGCCACTTTTGCATGACGCATCGCGCTCCAAAGAGTTTGCACTCAGAGCCGATGCTGATGTCGCCGTTTGTAAACTCCCTAATGTGTGATTGGATAATCTGGATTATTATCCATTGGTGCCTGGAATGATTACCATTTACTCTAAATAAATTATGACTTCGTCCTCTGAGTATTTTTTTGTTTAGATTCAGCTCTTTGCGCTTCACATTTGGAAAGAGAATTGAAGTTGGACAAATTCCTGGAGTCAGGGGGGAGGGAGAGGAAAAAAAGTGCATCGGCATTTCCACCTTCCTCATATTATCAGTAAGTCGAGGATTTGGTTCAACTTGCTGCTCTTGCATGTGCTCTTACCAATTTGCATAGAAGGTTCGATTATAACCCTCGAAGTTGATCATGACAGTGAACTGATGAAGTCTGCAGATATAGGTGTTGCATTTACAGATACTGCCAGAAAACGAGTCAGGACAATGGAAGTAGGCACACCAGGGCCGAGCCTGGAACTTGAACCATCCACAAGATGGTTTTCCCATCCTTGTAGTCTTCGATCTCAGACATTTTAAATTGCACCTAGGAACAAGCACAGCGATACTTGACCATAACAGAAGCTGGCCCTACAGTAAGTGTACCCTTGACTGTTTCGATTGAACTTGTTTTCATTCGACTACGAAACCAATACGATAATACAATACGACAATACGATAAGGCAGCGGGCAGAGGAGGCTCTAAGCCCATAACTTCGCCCTGACTGGAACCAGCAAACCCACTCTTCCATCTGAACACTTCAACCTTGAGAGACTGAGTTGCCCAAAGCTGGCAATAATTGAAGTTCAGCCTGCCGTGAACGTGACGAAACGAAGCGATGACGAACTCAATCGAAAATACTTGGCAGAACGAAAGGGGAAAGAGCGGTCGACGCATACTCGCCGATACCATTGCCGTCGCCGATTTAGCAGACGATAGTGACGTCATCGAGTTTGATCGATGGCGGCCTATTCCCCGGCGCGAGGAATGTATTGAGTGCCGGCCCGTTTTTATTTCCAGAACGTCGAGATTTGTGTATGAACTGCAGCACCGCTTATGTAATGCGGGTGAGTGTGGAGGCACAGCCAAGACGTGCCTTTAGAGCAGGACAGGCTGATTACCTAAATTGGGTTGGCATGACTGGAAGAAATCGAGTGGTTACGTTGCGTCATGATGATTCATCTGGAGTTGACTATTTACGACGGCGGAACTCTACTGGAGCAAATCCTCAAGCAGGTTTCAGATACAGGCCTATTTCTGCTTTTCTTGAAGCTGTTTATCTTCGACACATTCAAAATAAGAGATAGCAAATACTAGGACATCTGTAATTTCGTTACTTTTCACTTTAAGTTAAGCAGAATGAAGAAGGAGCAACAGGAAAAAAACGAAAGCAACTGAGAAACTGTTTTCAAATTTAAGTTTCTAGACTTTGAAAATGGCACAGAGCCTCAAAAACCAGTACTATTGAGTAAATCTGGGATATCTGGTTACCCCCAAAAAAATATCCCAGAGTTTTGCTCATTGAAATGCACACCTTTCCAATGCAAAGCTAAGGGAAGATGAATGTGGACTCAAAACATTCAGCCAAACATGCTTCATTTCCCAAGGGAGACAAAGGATGAAGGGATCCTGTAATTGACCTTTAAGCCTCTTGAACTTTGAAAACACATCTCATGCCAGGTGGGTGACTAAAATGGCAGTTTTTACAATTCTTTTTTGTACTTGTAGTTGCTCTCAACAACACAATTCATATATGTTGCAGATGGAGCACGAAAGTAGAGCTGTGCAGTAAATGGTCCAGTGTCAAACTATTGTCAGAAGCTAAAATCTTCATTTCCTCTCCTATTTATTCCTTTTGGATACTCCTGGGGATACTCTAGTGTTGTTGCTTGCATCCTGTGATCTCTGAGGGAATGAAGCAAGAGAGGTGTGTTTGCTCAGATAGTCATTGTTTGAGTCTTTTTTTTTTTCACCTTTCAAACTGTTATTTACATCTCAAGTCCAGCATCTGCATGCAGTACACAGAAGTATTCAGCAATTTCAACATCAGTAACTCTTTGCCTCATCGTTACTCAGACGACCACCAAGAATAGGGAAGTTTGAGAGACTCCCATGAAGAATCCACTGTAGAATCCTTATGGGAGTTCCAAGGAAGCAAGAGAAGAGGTGATGGAAAAGATGACTTGCCCAAATACCTTGGCATATGTCGCAGGAGGATCCAAGGATTTGTCATCCCTCTGTATCTGAGAACCCTCCACAGATGTTGGAGAATGCCATACCAAGTCCTTCCTTTCAACAGTATATTAGGAGTGATTACTGCATCAATGATTCAGTTGAAAAAAGGCAATAATTTTTCATTGTGTTGTTCCGGCTCTTCTTGTTCTCTTTTAGCTTTCCGCCTGGCATCCATTTGGTACTTTGAACTAGAATCAGATATTTTTCTAAACTATGGCAGTGAGTGACAGTTCCTAAACTTAAGGAAGACTTATGGTTAGCAGAGTTTCCCTTCTGTGTGCAATAATTGGTCCATGAAACACACCTTCCACATATCTGCACAAACTGCTTTCATAGATTAGGAGGCAGTCGATTGGAACTAATGCATTTTGCCATTCCTGCCATTCAAGAAATAAATTTCCTTTTGCATCAATCAGTAAGGGTGAGGTAATATGAATTGTAATTCTTGTGGTCACTCCTTCACTCTTAATGAAATATGCACTTATATTACAGGAAGTTCAAAAGGCAAAAGTTTCAATACACTGTCTGTGTAATCTTCCAGCTATTGAGTATGGTCAGAGTGCATATATTAAGCAGAGGAATATGCATATCAAAAGGAGAAACCTCAACCTAACTCTAGTTTCTTGGTGATGAAACTATAAATGCTTCTCCTTGGTGCAACTTTTTGCCTACCTGTCACCCTTGGCTCATGAGCCAAAATGCACCCCATGCTTAAAATTCCACTGTCACAGGAAGCAGTATGTCTTACATTCCCCAGCTGATGCTTCTATTCCCATGACATGACCAATTGAGGAAGAATCTTTTATCTTATGCCACTTATTTGTTTCTTTTCTGAGAATGACTTGAAAAATAAAAATTTTGAGTTGGAATTAGTGTTTGAAAGCATCAAAGAGTATGTTGGTTAGTAATCTTCCAAAAGTTTCATATTTTGCCCTCCTTCAGGCATCTGGTGTAGGTCGACGGTGAGGGAATGTTCCCACTGTTGCAGCTTATGCATTGCAACAGGTCTCTTTATATTGTCACATGATTTCTTTGTAGTAATATCTTTCCTGATATCTATATCAGAAGAAAATTGGGGTGCACTTGTGATACATTTTTCAGATTTGGTACCATCAACAGGTTTCTGGGTAGACTTCAATGTACGACACTGATCAGAGGCTTTTTCATTCCTCCCCAGAGGAATGCATCAAAGGGGAAAGGAAGATTTCCCTCAGATTCTTGTATCCTTTACTGCTTCACCACACATGCCCAAATGCAATAGGAATCATAGAGTAAGTTTGTTGTTAATCTCATAGAAATCTTGAATTTTCCTTAATCAAGAGTCTTGCAGCCATGCTGTGGGCCTCGAGTGTTGGAAGAGGGGGAACTTGCTGGCATTTGGTAGAGATGAGAACACAGTCCTGGTATATACCTCTGGCAACTTGCTCTGCTTCTATGATGTTGCAAAGTCCACCACCTCCTTCTTTGAGCTGTCACAAGATGTCAAGTCCGTGACTTGCTTGGCAGTACGTTTCTTGTCTGTTGGAGTTTACCAGATGCTGGAGTCTCTTTTGAGCAAATTCTCATATTGCCAAGGTTTTCTAGTGTCTTCCTTTGAAGGAGATAAAAAATTGCATGTGATTAAAACGAATTAAACTCGAGCTAAGTCTGGGTCAGATGCACTGCACCTCATAAGGTATCTGTTTGTAGGTATCCTGGAGGGTTCTTTTGAGCCTAATGGAGGAAGTTTTTTCTCACCCAAAATTGGATGCGTGCATATTTTAACATTTTCAGAAACTAGGATAGTGAGGACCAAAATTGGCACTGAGTCACAAATTGCACTGCTTATGGAAAAGTAGAGTTTTTCATTTCAGAAAGTTCCACAGGGAAACCAGTCAACAGGAAAGTGTCTTTAGGATGGACATAAGTTTTAAAAAAATCTTGCAGAAGATGAAAGGGCTTTCCTTAAAATGCTCATTAGCTTCAGAACTGAGCTTGAAAAAATTAGCATTTTCTTCCAGATCATTAGTCACAAAGCTACAGTTGATGCCAAAGGAAACTGGGAAGTTTCATGCATGGAGATAGATCTCAGATGAGTTCCTGAGATGCAAAAAGTAGCTGTTTTGCCCATTTTCTTGCTTCTGCTCTTTATTTATGGATTCCTCCAGGATGCTTAGTTCTAAGTTGATATGTAATCCATGATGTAATGGATATTTTGTGCCTCTCATGAATGGTAGTCCCATTAACATGAGAAAGGCTAACTTTGCATGAATTTCAGAATGAAGGCTTCAGTGAGAAATCAGTTTTCATCATTAACTCCCCTTTAAAATGTAAATTACTCCCATCACTTGACATTTTGGAAATATAGGTAAGACTTTAGAGATGAAACACTGGTTTTATGATTAGACAGAGCCCATGAAATAGCACTTATGATGAGTTGTGATGTATGTCAATCAAGGGTTCAAGGGAGAAGAATCTGATTGGGATTGGGGAGCGACTGAGACAGGGCTGTGTGATCAAGATACTTGAATGGCCAAGCATGGAGGAAGTTTCATCTCTGGAGTGCTCTGATGCATCCACCATCCTCTCCCTCAGCTTCAAGTACTGTATAATCTCATTGGGAACTACAGGCGGGAGTAGTTTGAATGGATCGAGATTTCCCCAATGGAGAGTGATGGTAATGTCATCTTTTGCAGTTGCGAGGAGCCGAGCCTCATATGCAGTGTGACATCTATCCCTCCTTGTATGCTCACCATATGGGATTGGAAAGTTGGTGGGAAGATGTTGGAGAAAGAGGCCCATCCAAGTCTCCCCGTTTATTCTGCTGCCTTTTCGTCATACAACAAGGGATTTATCACATCTGTTGGTCAGGGAAATTCCTGTAGTCTTTGGGTTAGATTTTCCCACCTTACTTGCATACCAGCTTCACACCATCAGGAGAAGAACACATTCGATTCTGGAGACTCGCTGACACCCTCACTGGCCTGAAGTTGAAATGCGAGGAAGGGAAGTTTGGCCTCCATGATGTGTCTGACTTCCAGGCCTTACTCAATCTCCCTGATGGCAAGGTTGGAAACTACAAGGCTTTCCTTTTGTCATTTATTGATACCTCATGATTGGGAATTTGGACCCAAACAGGCAGTGACAGGAAACTTCAAAGGCAATGTTTACCTTTGGGAACGAAGTCAAGTGAAGATTGAGGCAAAAAGAACAGGAGGAAAGCCAGCACATGGAGGTTCTATTGTACAGTGTTTTCTGGAAGAAGGAGAGCTCACAACTCTGGGTAATACCTTATTTCACTAGCAGACATTTACATCTTTGATCGACACTAATATTAATTTTCCATCAGGTGGAGATGGTGTTGTTAGAGTGTGGGATTATGAATCAATGGAGAATGGAGATCCTCCTATCATTGGCTTGGACCCTATGAATGAGCTAAGGATACCAGGTGCGTGCCCACATTCCATGGTGCGGTCCGCAAGCCCTTCGACTCCGCATCTCTGGTTTGTTCAGGTATGTGCCAATCTCTAGGATTCCACTGAGGTTGGCTTGGAAACCCTTCCAAATGACATGAAAAAAGAACATGCACTGAGTCTTCTGTCATTCCTATAGGATCAAAATGGAGGAATATGGGAGGTAGATCTTTCCTTCTCCCTCACAGCTGCCAGTCCCCGTCGGTTGATGTCGGCCCATTCGTCACCGGTGATGGGCTTGAGTTCGAGCCCGACATCTCATGTCTTGACTTCCTGTGGCCAGGATGGTAGGGTCATTATCTATCAAGTCCTGCAGAAGAAGATTACTGCCTCACTGCAGTTCTCAGCATTGGCTTCAACTTTACTCTGGATTCCCCCAATTGTAAGGATTTTCAGGGATTCTTTTACCATATGCAGCCTTTTTCACCAGCTTATGATATAAGTAAATAATTATATCTCATCTCAGGTTGGGGGTAATGGCCAGACACTTGCAGTTGGATTTGAGGATGGCATTTTGCGACTTCTACTCCTGCATCAGATGGCCTCATCTCTTTGTCTAATTCAAGTGCTTAAGCCTCATTCCACTGCCATAACAGCTCTGTCTGTGTGCAAGGAGCCAAAATTGCTTGTTACTGGAAGCACCGATCTCTCTGTCTTTGTGTTCTCTATTTGTGCCCGAGATGAGGATCCTCTTCTCCTTGTGCTTACACCTCTCATCTTCGTTCCCTTAGAAGCTGTGCCCCAAATAATATCCTTTGCACCTCAGGTTCAGATGCTCTCTTTATTCATGCATTCATTGTGATTTAATAAGCTGTGTTCGCTTTACGAATTGTTTATTCTTATTTAGAGAGGCCTTCTTGTTGGCTGCAATGATGGACAAGTCCTGGAATTTCCATTTGCTGTGGCAGACTTGGTCCAAGACTCAGAAGGTTCCTACTTAAAGTACATGACTGTGGGGAAGATTTACCAAGTCCAAAGCCATTCCTTGAAGATCTTTTCTATTTTACACACTGTCAGTCTCATTCATGATTGAAATTTCATTTCATAAGTTCGTATGTTGAGGTCTCTTGATGCATGATTTTGTGGTGTTTATAGGGACATGAGGAGTTTTCTCTCCTCTGGCAGAATCTAAAGGGAGGCCAGTGCATTGAATCACATTTCCGTTTTGATCAAAAATCTTCAAACCCTATAAAAGAGACTGTGTGGTCAGAAGCTATGACATGCGTCTCAGAGCACTTGTGAGTGCGTTGCTTGTTTCTTTGATTTGACTAGTTCCAGTTTCCAAAGTGCTTAACTGTCACTCCAGAATATCATGCTTCATTCTCTTCTTCAATGCTCCAAAGCCAGTAGGTTCATAATGCCTATTCATTAGGTTTGATACCATGCTGATCCTAATCCTCGATTTACTTGGATTCTTTGCCTAGCAATGGGCATTTGGTGATGGGGACACATGATGGAGGAGTTGCTGTGGTTGATCCCAAGCACCCTAGGAAGCCCCAGGCAGAGATTTTCCTTCACAACACATCAGCTGGGCCAGTGAGGGCTGTCAACGTGAGTCACGACTCCGCCTTTGCCTTTTCGGCTGGAGCAGATGGGAATGTCTTCTTTTATTCCCTCACTGGTGAAGAACCTCCAGAGGAAGTCTTATCCCTTCAGAATCTGGTGAGTATAAAACTGCCTGTCATATTTGCAGTTTCAAACTCCACAACAAATATGTAATGGACTCACCACAGAAGGGGGATGCCCCTCTTGTGGCGGACATTGAAGACCCAGCCCACCCATCGTTGGAAGTGGCGCTACAAAACACGCAGAGAGAAAAGGAGATGAAGACGTCTGAGGAACGAAAGGCCGAGGTGAAGCGGGAGGTGGCCCGGCTTCGCAAGGCATTCAAGCAGCTTCTCCTTGGGTTCATATCCACTTTATTCTTCTGATATGCTTTCTTTTTCTCATTTGTCATTCCCATGCTCATTTGGAGTTAGATTTGTGCAGCTTGTCCTGTGAATGATTTATGCCCTTCAAGTGACTGAATTGCGGTTCACCAAATTTTGAAATGACTTGAATGTATGCTTCTGAATTTTCATACTCAGAAAAAATCTTTTTTTTATCTTGCTTCAGATGGTACTCTGAAATATGCCTGAAAGGTCTGCTTTTTCTCTATTGAATGGAGGAATTAGAGATTTTAATAATTTATGCTATGTGGGATGTTCTTAATGGCTTATAAGGATAGTGTGCTATTGCTAGGCTCATAAAATAATAAGTTTCTGAGGTTTAAACCTCTTGTTCATTAATAGCTCCATGGAATTTATTTTTGCTTGTGTGGATAGCTTTTCTCTGTCAGGGTTTAATGAATGCATAATTTTTTAATGCTCAGTATTTTTCATTGACAGCAATGAGAAGCTACCAATTCACATGAGATTGAAAGAAGAGGACCTACGCCTTGATGAGCAGGTGTATGAACCCCTGGAGCAGCAATTCCAGGCTGAGAAAAGAAAGGTGGAAGAAGGCATGAGGAAGCGAGTGGAGTTGGCCAGGTGCCTCTATGAGAAGCTCCATTCTCACCTGGTTCTGCCATGGCTCTGGGAGCCTCTAGCTGTCAAGGCTGTCCGGTGAGCTGATGCCGGTTGGGTTATCCATTTGGAACTTTTTCAATTCTGATAGCAAGTTTTTCTTTATGTGTAGGGCTGAGGTCATGGTAGAAACCATTCCTGTCAAAAAATTCCCTCCAGAGCTTAAGGCAGAAGCAGAGGAGCTGAGGAAGGAGGTGACCAAACGGCTCAGTTTTCTTCCTTCTGATTACAGGTGGAAAGTTTGATAGTAATCCATGCCTTTATCAAATGATAAGTTAAGTCTTGCAGCAGAATCAGCATGTCTTTCTCCTTTCAGGTTTTCACACGACTTAGAACATCTGAGCGTGGATCGAGAGAGCAAGGAGAGGATCTCGTCGGACGAGGAGTTCCATGGTCTACTCGTGACCAAGCGAGAATTCCAGCCTTGTCTGGTGGATGAGAAGGACCTGAGGAAGAAGCGGGCGTTTCAACGATGGCAACAGCTGCGAGAGCAGCAGCAGAAGAGGGCCTCTCTTGTCTGTTTGCTTTGAACCTCAAACTCATTCTTGCATTAGGCAGCATAATAAAATTTCATTCTGTTTCAGATGGAAGAGCTGGAGAGGAAGAAGCCAAAAGAAGATCTCATGTTTCTTAAATCGGACACGTGTCAAGGGCGAAACCTGAGGATCCAATCGGAGGACGATTTCTGCCCTTCGGTTGATCTTGTCGACCCGATCTGTATTCGCTCTTCCCTCCTTGATTTGCAGTTGGAGGTGAGATTTTTTAAGTACTGAAGGCAGTATTTTTTATTTCATCCTCACAAGAAAAAAGTATTAGAGGCCAGGTAAGCTTATGGAGATCATTCCTTATTTGTCTGTCTTGATTATTCATTCTTTGCCTGCCTTCTTTTTGTGCTAGTTGTTGGGTGTACGTTGCGAGTTCAACGAGGCCATCAAATCCCTCCGAGACAAGAAGAATGACTTGAATGCTAAGATAGCGGTATTGAGTGAAAAAATCACCGATTTGCAGAGGGAATTCCCCCTGGGGCTCATTCTCCCTCTCCCTCCAAACATTGAATTTGAGGCATCTGAGTCCCCTGAGAAGATTTGGCAGGTGTGTTTTTTTTTATATTTTAATTACAACTCATAGATTGTTGCTTAGCTTTGTGAGTGATTTTTTTGTTATAAAAATAGGTGACAAATGAGAGCTTAAGGCAGCTGGAGGAAGAGTTGGGTGGCGAACGAAGCAGTGACCAAGACCAGTCCCCAGAAACCCAGTCAGAAAAGAGCAACAGCGTCGGAGGCTCTCGGAGGACGAGCCAGTCCGGGTCTCTCTTTCCGCCTGCCCTCAGTCGCCGGACGAGCGAGGTCGACCTTTATCATCTTGCCTGCATCCTGATACTTTAGTTTTTGGTATTTTTCGCTTAATCATAAAAGAGCAAAATGCTACATAAAGCTGAGGTTGCTTATGAGGAGCCATAGCCTGGATTGAAACCTAGTGACTGAATTTACAGTCTGAATAGGATTGTGGATTTAAGCCAATCTGAAGCCTTATGCTGCCTGGTGTCAAATACAGGGTTCTGGCCAAGCCTTCATAGCTGAGTGGCCTGCACAATTACAATTCTGGAATCTCCAGTGCTGCCTGGTAAAAAAATGCAGCCATTCTGATAAAAGCAGTACTGATCTGAATAATAGATTTTTTCAGCTGATGACAACTGCTGAAGGAAACAGTGTTATTTATTTATTATTAAATGATTGAATAAGAGATTTAATTATTAAACAAGTGCTTAAATAAAGTAAATTATTAAGTATATATAATAAATTGCTAAATTATTAACACCCATCTGTGTCTCTTCAGAAAGAGAGGAGATACAAAAATATTATAATTTCTCGGAAAGGAACTATAAGACGTGCAAAATGAAAAGAGAGAAATTCATGCTCTGCTTGCAAAGTCACGAATCCCTGAACATCCAGGACTCCCCCTCCCCCCCGCCCCCCCCGCCACAAGCTTTTCCTTCCTCCTCCCAATAATGACATTTCCAGGAATTCCCGTTGTGGATGGATGTCACCTGTGGACGTGGAGGAAACAAACTTCAGGGTGCATGGGAAGTCCCTGCACATATTAAAATTGTAATGACTTTTGTTATTTTTGGACTAGAACAATGGTTTTTGCGCCAAAAGAAGAACTCGATCGGGTTTCTTGATTTCATCGATTTGTTTGCAGTAACCTTCCACGGTGTCAAAATTGAATCTTCGACACCGTGCGCAAATAGCTGAAGGCTTATGAGGTGCGTAGGCGGCGAAGGTGGATCCAAGGCGCTCTCCTTCCGTCTTCTCCGCCTCCACACTTCGGCCACGGTCTCCTTAATTCTTTAATCGGTTCTGGAAAGATAGAGTGACGACTCAATAGGTGACAGTACCTCCATGTAAACGCCCCATCGCGATTCTAGTTTTCATTTTTTTAAGGAAGCCATTATGGAAAATCTCTATTTTGGGTTGGAAAATTCAGCTGATGAGAATCAATCGACTAATTAATCTTAGGTTGTCGATCCTGTCGCATCTTCTATACCGGTGATAAATTTAACGGAACCATCGCTAATTAACGACAAACTTTATGTCGTTTATAGTTAAAGTTATAGCATAACTTTGTAGTTCTGATGCTAAAGACAGACTTTCCGCGTGTCTTAGTCGCTTTAAGACGATATCAGAATGCTCATAGTCATAATCGTATTCCTTGTTCGATATCGAAACCATACAGACGATATAAATATATATGCATCGAAAATGTCTAAATACATTCATTATAATGTTCGATATCATGAATGTATTTATATAGATTTTGCATATCGAAGGCAAACAGGCGCATCGGTGGCATCACTTCCTGACCAGAAGATTTTGATGGGCACAAAATGTTAACGAGCCAAACTTATTCTAAAAACTTATTGTTGGGAAGCATCAGCCATCACCCATCAGCATCAGTTCGCCATCAATTTGTATCATCTTCTCAATTATATAAATTTAAATACCATGTATGAATGGCGACGCAAAGATCATCTGCGGTCGAAGGCGGCTGTCATGTCTTATTTACCGGGAGGATATTTAATGAAGGTGATAAAATGGTGTTTTCAGAGAATTTAATAAAACTTCCAGTTGGTCAGAAGTTCGAGTCGGCAGACCGTGAGAAATCGACTGGGAGTCGGACCGACGCGGGAGAAGGTCGTCGATGCGATGAAGAAGAGTTAATAAAATTGCATGATCAGATTTTAACGAAGATCGAAATAATTTAAGAATTGGTAATAACGTAAGGATTAAATGTTGACGGAAGAAATGATAAAAAAGTTATTGATGATGATTTCTTTTTTTTTAATAGCGAATAAAACCTTAAAAGTAATTCGGGAAGAAATTTCTCAATTGAGCGTCATGTGTATATTATTGTTTATTACCACCTATTAACATTTTCCCAGTGACTTATGTTCTTTTTTTTCTGGTACATAGGTACGATATTTACGCTCGTTTGCATCAGAATTGATATAATCTGACGCATGATCATCGATACTCGATCCTCTTAGCCGTCGGGAGATGGACACCTTAGGGACACCTTCGGTAATAAGTTGAGGGAAAAAAATGTTACCAACAGTTTTTAATTGAGAGATGTGATTAAATTTTGTCAGTCACCATCAAAGACATCTGTCTTCTCGTGATAAAAAAAAGTCTTGTAACTGGAAGTGCCTCGGGGTTAGAACTTTTTGATCGCCCCACGTGTAGTCGGCATTTTCTGATGCTGTTCGAGTGATTGTGCGGGTCTCTTAAGGTCATTAGCGTGTCGTCGTGTCGCGAGAACTTCGTGTCGGATTTTTGAGTCGGTGTGGCCCATCCGTAAGGGTTAGCGGTCGACGGTTTTTCCCGCTCCGAAAATGTTGAGAAGTGGAGAGGCTTTGCACGCAGAGACGCGACGATATGTGGGTACGGAATCTCGTTCGCGCGACCTTGAGACTCGCTTGAAAGCCAAGCGCTCATTCTCCTCGTAGCCTTGAGACGCCGTGGGGCCTCTCTCTCTCGCGTCCTTGGGCTTGCCCGTGCTGCGGTTGAGAGGCAAACGCTCTCGCGCTTTTATTGTGGCATTGCTTCGTGTGCCTCGCGGGGTGCGCCGTGGTGGTTCTCATTTGGTGCGTGTTTACTGTGAGCAGCCCGCGCAAATTGAGTTTTCCGAAGTGAAGTGGGGTATTCTACTTGGCGGTGTACCGATTCGTAAAGCTAATTTTAAAAATTTTGTTCCCTTAATATTTATGTCTTCTACTCTTAAGTAAGGTCTTGCTGGAAAAGAATTTCATGAGTAGCTAATGAAACAGCTGATTCCATCAGATCCAAACCATTACTATTCCTATATTTGACATAACAAATTATCAGGCGTTGATGGCTTTCCTCCTTCGAGGTATATCAGTATTGCAATTACGTAAACGAAATCTCGTTTATGTATCATGGATATTATCTGGAATAAATTTGTCAAATACATAATGAGGGCGATATAATGGGAAGAAGAAATATTTCCTTGAAAGTTGCTAAATATATAAGACAGTTATGCACGTTGGCTCGGTAAACTGGAATATCGATATCTTAAGTTTTGACACCTATCAATACCATGTGAAGCTTTGCTCGAAGGGAGAAGGAAACCGCAGCCGAAACCGTAACCTATTCGTAGTTGTCAGACCGGGAACAGGTCTTCTTCGGAATGACTCTTTTAAATCGTCTGATGATGAATCGGCTCCTCTGCCGTCTATGATAAGGGAGGGCATGATTAGTTTATTGCCTGTGAGTTTAAAAAAAAAAAACACCCGCAGGCAAGGGAGACAGGCGGGATAGGGTGAGTCAAGGGCGAGAGAATTGTTTGCGATGCCATCATCGACCAACTTGACCAAATCCTTGAGACGGTGGCCCTAAGTCAACCCTAATGCTCTCTACCGATACAATCTGCAATCTGAGACTATGAGGACAGAAAATTAGTGCAAGTAAAGCCCTTGAATGTCTGCTGAGAAATCCTGATTTTACTCGTGTTGAGATTTGAGAGATTTTAGTAACATAAGTTATCCACTATGGAGTACATTGCCAATGGAATTGTTGGGGTTTCATGTGGTGTGTTATAGTAATGTTTTCCCAAACGGTGTGCCGCGGCACACTGGTGGGCCGCCAGTAAGGCTTAAGTGTGCCGTGAGATTTCAGAGTTGACAAAAAAAACTAAAACTAAAAAAAAAAATTTTAAACAAGAGGGAACGCCATCTTTCAGTAGAAAACGAGCTGGGAGTAACACTATCACACCTCGTATCAAACTGCTGTGTTCAGCGAAGCAAGCACAAGTTTCCCATTGAAAGTAAGTAAATGGCTAGGTGTGCCGTGGAAAGTTCAAGTGTCCTTATGTGTGCCGCAAATGAAAAAAGATTGTGAACCACTGTGTTATAGGGCATTCTTTAAGGGAGAAGAGTGGATCTCAGATGCCGAGCAATTTGGTCCAAAGATACCAGGAAAAGCCCTAAAATTCTACCTACGAGCCGTCTTTCCCATATCTGTCATGGGTTTTAATTTTGACCATGGCACAGACTTGGGGCACGAAACTTTCCAGCAAAAAAAATATTTGCATACGAGTGTCAGGATTTGATCATAGTTTGATTAACATGATTGCGGTAACGAATTAGTGCAGAACGAATTAACTTCAGTGAATTAAATGAATCATTATTAATAAGCAAATGATACTGATGAGAGAGAGAGAACTTCTTTTGCCTCTTTTTTCGATTTGCAACATGTTCATAATGATTATAGCAATTGTAAGCGTTTCTCAATATCACCGAGTGTTTTTTTTTTAAATTATGATTGCAGGTGTCCCTGAGCGGAGAGAAATGGACCAAAGAGCTGGCAGTTCCGGGAGAACTTCTTGAGGCAGAGCTGGAAGAGGAGGATGCCGCCCCACTGGAATACGTTCAGTCCGAGCTGGAGAAGGAGCTTCGACAGCAGCAGCTACAGAGGTGCAGTTGGTGTCGCTCACTCTATGGACGGCATCCGTGCAGGCTTGCAATGCGAAACGTCTGGGATGCCCCAGGGCAGTGTCGGAGAGAGACCGGCTGCTGGCGGAGGCGGACGCGTCGATCGACGCGTTCGATCGAGAGGTGGAAGGGATGTACGCCCGGAGGATCGACGTCGACCTCGTCCTGGCGAGAGGGGAGCTGCAGGTTCTTCTCTTGGAGGAGAAGTGGCTGGCGCTCAAGGATTACCTTCCTCGAGAGGAATCTCTGTTGGATCGCGTCCAGTCCAAGCGCAATCTCCGCTCTCAGCTCTTCCAGAAGGTGAATTTCATTTCCACAACTTCACCATCCAGCTAGCTCGACTGGCTTCTTGGAAACGAAAATGCCTTCCATCGATGCTTGCAGTTGGAGGAAGGTAGAGGCAAGGAGATGAGATTGGAAGCCGAGATACAGAGAGCCGAGCAGCTGAAATCGCTTTTGAGAGAAAACTTGAAGTGTCTGATTTCAGAATGTCCCAATTTCATGTCAACTCTGGAAAAGATATATCATTCAAATGATCCAGTTGGGAGCCTTACGTGTCCCGAAGGTTGCGATATTTCCATCTTCAATGAAGCTCTAGACTTGTGCACAAAACGGTATTTTTAATGCTTTTGCCCTAATGCTCCTCACTACTTTTTTCATCCTCTTTTCATATACACAAGTTTATCTGCTTTTCAGACTTGCCCTGGAGGAAATTCTCAACTCCTGCCAAGAGCAGAAGAGTGCAGTGACAACCAGCCAGGCTGAGATTGAGAAATTGTTTCAAGCGGCACAGGAACAGTTCCTCCAGATGGAGAAAGAACTCATTGCCCTGCAGGTAAAGGGAAAGAATTGAAGTTGAAAGCTTCCTTGGGCCATGATTTGTTTCATTTGAATTTCATGTGCAATTGCAATCTTGCAGAAGGAGAAATGGAAAACTGTCAAGGACCTGGAAATGACCCTGGTCATTTCCCAAAATGAAATTCACTGCTCTGACTTATCTAAGGCCATTGTCATGCCCTCAGAGGTCCTCACTGGAACAAAAGAACGACTAAAGCAACTCAAGACAGAGATATCAGCAACCAAGGCACACTTGAGGTGAAACAGGGATTTCACAGAAAGGATTGGCCTTTCTTGCATGTTGCACCACACTTGGCTCTTCTTTCTATCCATGGTAATTATCCACAATTATGATTTTGATTTGACTATTTTATATTTCTTTTTGAATCAAGGTTTTCATATAAGACGCAGTCGATTTTGTAATCTTTTTGTCTGCTTTTGTGTTGCATGAAAGGATATTTTGCATCCCCCATTAATTTTTACTCATTCTTACAAAATGCAATATGTTGGCATGGAAACTTAATGCAATGCCCCTAGCCTTTGCATCTCAATCAACTATGGCTGTCGACAGGGAGAAATGGAAGAAGAAGCAGACGATGACGAAGACCACGATCCGACTGCAGTCGGACCTGGAGAAGCTCGAAGGAGAGAAGAAGGAAGCGGCGAGGAAGAAATTCGGTTCTCCGGACGTGGATTCGGACGCGACGGAGCTGCTCCTCCTTTCCCGACCCCTCAGGGAATCCCAGGGGTCTCTCGATGCCCTCAAGGAAGACCTGGATGCCCAGCAGAAACATTTAGCTGTAAGGAGCAAACCGAATCTCACTTCAGATGCACTTCAGATTCAAGACTCATTCCAATGTGATCTCACAGAGGGAGGTGGACAGGCTGGAGAGGGAGCTGCTCCGGGTGACGAACGAGAACACGCAGCGCAAACGGACCATGGAGCTCATGCAGAGGCGGAGAGACTCCATCGAAGCGCTTCTCGTCGTCCATCGAAAGGCTCTGGTCTGTACGAGCGGTCGAACGGACGAACCGCGTGGCATTTTCCCCCCGGAACGTAACAGAACTCGTTTCGTCACAATCAGGCACACGAGAGTAAGCATCCGTGGGACGTGGAGGAGAAAATCCTGGAGCTGCAGGCCCTGATGACGACGATCGAAGAGCAAGAATCCGTATTGGAAGGGCTGAGACTTGACGTCCTCAGTTTGAAGAGCAAGGCCAGCATTCCTCCGCCTCCTGCCACCTTGTTCAGTGACTGAAATCCTGTTTTCTTTGTTTTTATCATCCAACATTTTGAACAGTAATGGGTATCGTGAACATCATGCACAAATCATTGTAGAATATAGGAGTTCCTTTGTCAGGAATGGTATTTGTCTTTTTAAAATCATTCAAAATGAAGATTTGAATGCATCATTACTGTTGAGTAGACTCTTAAGAAGGTCTCTTTTATGGAAAGGAATGAAACCCTTCATAAAGTCAGCCGGTCTTTTGGGCATTTGCATGATTCATGTTTGCAGCAACGTCATATGCACCATGAATTGTGGCATCACCATGGTTCACTAATGAGGATAAGATTTTGTATTTGCTCTAAAAACATTTCCTTATTGTCCTGGTGCCATGCTTGTGGTGTCTACTGTATCAGCCTCCCCTGCACCATCCTGTCACCATGGGTCCATAAGAATTTGTATCATGTGAATCAGCTGGTGTCATTGATGGGGTTTGTGTTTCACGACCAAAAGAGTTAATCGCTTCCAAAGGCAACAAGGGACAAAAGAGCTGACTTCATCCTGGATTCTATGTGGTCCAACAGCTTCCCATGTGCAATTTAACAAATTCACGTAGACCTCAGCCTTGCACCATCGAGTCGTGAACCTGAAGCAGTATTCCATTCCGAATTTGAAAAGCCTGCTTGGGGACTGAACTTAGTCAAATTTATGCTTTCTGGAATTTCTTTTTCTTTCTTGCTCCTTTGTATTTGTTGCTATTTGTTGCTTTCCCATTCCCTGGCCAGTAGAGCTTGAGAATGCTTGAGAATCCCTATTCCTGGGATGTCCTGGCTGCCGCAATTGGTATTGTCTACCTTCAAGTGTAGTACTCTTTGAAAAGTATCACATATCAATATTGCCTGCCATTTTTTGTTGAAAATGTCCATTAGTTCCCCTCCAACTGGTTTTAGAATGCAATCGGCTAGGAAGCTGTCAGAAACTTCGAACGGTTTTCTAGTATGTAATGTATTTGACTCCTTATAAGTAAAAGAACTATGCATATAATCGGCACGAGCGATGTGAGGCATCGTCGAGAAAGGTGGCCGAGGGGCGAAAGAGACTAATTTTGTCGTTCGGGTGACACGCTTCTGGAAACTGTCCTCTCGAGGACGTGGTGCTTACCCATTCGATTGCATCATTTCCCGAAGACATGCGGCATCGCAATAACGGTACAGGGTACACGGAAAGGGTCTCACGATGCAGCCCGTTCCTAGTTTAGGATCCCAGCTTCCTCTATTTAACGACAGATCCTGCCCGACGGCCCTTTCGCGACGATGCCTCCCACACCCGACGTCGTCATCGCGACGTGACCTCACGCCAACTGCCGGCAGAGTCCCGGCGAGATGGCCCCTCAGTACGCCCTTCTGGTGGTCGACGTACAGCACCGCTTCCGAGGGATGGCGGAAGCGATGGGGATCATCCCGCGCGTGGCGCAACTAGTCAGGGTCTGCCACGAGAAGGGCGTGCCCGTCGCCTTCATCCAGCATCACGACGTGCCGGGCTCGAGCTCCAAACTCCTCGACTGGTGGAAAGCGCCCATCATCAAAGGTCCATTTCCTTTTTTTCCCCCCTCCTTTTTTTTTTCCTTTTTGTTTTCTTTCGTTTTTCGAAACATGTCGAATCTGCAAAAAAAAAAAAATCCGGCGATGAAATGACATTTGGCACGCAGGGAGCGAGGACTGGGAGCTGCTCCCGGAAATGAAGGAAGTACTGGACCCGGAAAAAGACATCCGGATCCAGGAGAAAACCAAGTACGACTCGTTCTACGAGACGAAGCTGGAGGAGGAACTACGCTCGCTCGGCGTGAACGCCGTCGTGGTGGTCGGGGCCATGACCAACCTCTGCTGCGAGACCACGGCCCGGTCCGCCTTCTGCAGGGACTTCGATGTCGTGTTCCTCGAAGACGGTAATGCGACGATGGATGCGAAGTACCACGAGGCGACCTTGCTCAATCTGGGCGTGGGGTTTGCGAAGGTCATGACAGCGGCTGAATGCGAGAACATCCTCTAAGAACAATGATTTTTTTTTGCTGCCTTTGCTTCTTTTGCTATTTACTTTTTTTGTTCCCTTTCCTTTTTTTCCAACATATTTTCCAACATACTTCCCCCTTCTCCCCTTTTAAGATTTTTATTCCTTTCTTTTTTTGTTGTTATGGATTCAGCCTCGCGCTTGCTTCAGCTCTGCTGTACACGTTGTCGTTGGTGAGGAATGGAAAACCTGTTGATGCAAGAACGTGTCATTTCTGCTTCCACATTTTTTGTTCCTCGAAGGAGCAGCTGATTTTGCCCCCAAAAGCAGGTATTATTTATATTCCAATATTTGCAAAGTGTCGCTTACAAACGGTGTAGCCGTTCCGTCTGCATGGACGATGGATGACAACCGAAAATTGAGTGACTTAATGTTGACATGGGACGAAAAACCAACTTCGTCGTCGATACGATGTGGTCCAATTCGGTTCTGAAGTTTCTTTTTCTCTCATCCTCCCTTGTATTAGTTACCTTCGCAAACCCAGCCCGGTAGAGCTCGAGAATGCTTGGGAATCCTTATTCATGGGATGTCCTGGCTGCCCCAATCGATGAGATTTTGCAAATGATATCATCACTGGATTCTTCGTGATGTTTTTTGAAAAGTGCATAATGGTTTTTTCTCTACATTCAAGTGGAGCACTCTTGGAAAGGTCTCCTGTGTTTATTAATACATGCCATGTTTTTCTGCGATAATGTCATAACCACACAGCCAACGTACATCCTGAAGATATCCCTTGGGACGAGTGAGAAGTCCCAGAGATAATTAGTAGGGCCATGAAAATAAGTCCAGTCACTAAAATGTTCCAGGGATGTCCCTTTCTTCCAGGGCAGGCATATCCCAGAGATGTCCCAGGGAAATCCCCTTTGGGAGAAGTGATAAGTCCCGGGCAGTACCTCTTGGGAACATCTGAGGGTTATCAATATATTGGGGGCGTCTTCCTTCCTTCAACGGACGCATTTTCTTCCATTCCTAAGGTACCCTTTACTTACTCAAATTTTTCCACTCGATCACCCAGGACTCCCCAATCTTAATTTCTTTATTGATCTGAGAGTAATGGTAGATAGGGACTGAAATTATGGAAGACTGCAATTTGAGACGCATCTTCATATGGTAGAATTAGTTCCGTTTCAATCCCGAGATAAGGAGGTTTTCTTATAAGAGGCATCGAGTCCGGTGTCAAACCAAGATAGTGATAACTAGACGTGCCGATCCCACGTCATTAACGATTTGATGACGGATGAATCAAAATTCGTACCCCAATTTCTTTTTCACTTACCTTAATGGAAGTTTTCCGGATGTTCAGTGCGAAAATCATTACTTTCTCCTCTGTACAATTCGTATAGATACAATTTAAGGAGAAGCTCTTGGGTTAATCGGGGCACGTGAGAGACATCTACCGTGAAAGTTATGCTCCTGATTGAAGGTGTCGTAAAAAGAGCCCTTGCTGGATGTCCGGAAGCACTCAACCGTAGATGTCTAAAAGGCGTCTCTAAGATGTCATGAGGGTACCCTTTGAAGATTTTGGGGAAAGTCGTCCAGTTTGGGACATCCCTGGGACTTCCTTGGGATATCGCAGTGCTGTGTGCAAGTAGCGTGCCCAGACAATCCCAATTCAGGGGAGAGGGGGCGTGGACATATGGAAAATTGGTCACCCACCCTCCGCATATGGCCAAATTTAAAAAAATTTTTTTGAGAATCGAACCTGTAAAATGTATCCAAGAAGAGGGGAGGGTATAACCCCCAAAACATTTCTCCCCCCCCCCCTCCCTTTGGGCACGCCACTGACTGTGGGAAGTTCCTCTCCAACCGGTTTTAGAATGCTATCGGTGAGGAAACTGTAAGATAGCATTAAATTGTTATCTAGTTTTTAATGCTCTCGACGTCATACCTAAATGAGATTTATGAGTATCATTTGCACGAGCAGTTTGTGAGGCATCACCGAGAAAGGTGGCTCTGGGGGCAAAAAATAAATTTTGTCGTTTCCGGTAACAGGCTTCCAGAAATGTCTCATCTCTCGAACATGGTGCTTTTCCCTTAAATTATTTTTTCCTATACACTTGCCTCATCGCATTACAGTTCCGGGAACACGGGAGGAGACACCCAATTCCTAGATAACTGGGTCGGCTACGAAATGCTTACCTGCCCGACAGCCCCTTCGACGCGATGCCTCCCACACCCATTGCCGTTGGCACGATATAACCTCACACCGACCACCAGCAGAGTCATAGTGAAATGGCGCGGAAGTACGCCCTACTGGTGGTCGACATGCAGGAACGCCTCCGAGGAATGATGGAGGCGATGGGGATCATCCCGCGCGTGGTGAAGCTGGTGAAGCACTGCCACGAGATGGGCGTGCCCGTCGTCTTCATTCAGCACCACGACGTGAGCGGATTGGGGTCGAATGACCCCATCGTCAAAGGTATTTTCTCCCCTTTTTACTCCCAGGGATGAACGGTGCGAACCGAATTTCGACAAAAAAGCCAACCTTGAAATGGCATACGGGACGCAGGGACCGAGGACTGGGAGCTGCTCCCGGAAATGCAGGAAGTACTGGATCCGGAAAAAGACATCCGGGTCCAGGATAAAACCAAACGCGACGCATTCTTCAAGACGAAGTTGGAGGAGGAACTACGCTCGCGCGGCGTGAACGCCGTCGTGGTGGTCGGGGCCATGACCAACCTCTGCTGCGAGACCACGGCCCGGTCCGCCTTCTGCAGGGACTTCGATGTCGTGTTCCTCGAAGACGGTAATGCGACGATGGATGCGAAGTACCACGAGGCGACCTTGCTCAATCTGGGTGTGGGGTTTGCGAAGATCATGACGGCGGCTGAGTGCGAGAACATCTTCCAATAGCCCTGATTTACCCCCTTTTTTGTATTCCTTTGGATTCGGCCTTGCAGAAGCTTCCGCTCTGCTGTGCACGTTGACGTTGATGAGGAATAGAGAACGGATTGAAGCGACAGCATCACTGGATGACATTTTTTGTTTCGGCAGTTTTTTCTTTTAGCGAAAAAACTCTAATTTTGCTCCAAAACCGGATACTATTAAGCATTATTTAGCACATTTATATTACAAAATTTACAATTATATGTTGCTTGTAAAGGCGTTTCAGACATGCCATCTACACGAACGATGAAGGGCAGCATAAGATCGAGTGACTCGAGGTTGTGTGACCCTAAAATCAACTGGTGAATAACTGGTAACAAGATACGAATAGACAAGGTCTTCAGCTTGCCACCGCGAAGTCATGAAATAAAGTGGTAATCACTTCCAAAAGCTCACTTGGAGACTATTTATTCATATTCATCACTTCTGGAATTTCTCTCGTCCTCCTTATTATATGTTGACTTCCCATTCCGCGGCCAGTAGAGCTTGAGAATGCTTGGGAATCCCCTTTCGTGGGATGTCCTGGCTGCCCCAATCGATTATGTTTGCAAATGTCTCCATCTCTGGATTTTTCCTGATGCTTTTTGAAAAGTGCATAACGGTTCGTTCTCTACGTTCAAATGGTGCACTATTGGAAAGGTCTCGTGTGTACATGCCATGTTTTTCTGTGAACATTTCGTTGCCCACACAGCCAACGTACATCCTGAAGATATCCCTTGGGACACGTGAGAAGTCGCAGAGATAATTAGTAGGGCCATGAAAATAAGTCGGGGCATTAAGACATTCCAGGGAAAGCATATCCCAGAGATGTCCCAGGGAAATCCCCTTGGGACAAAAGATGATTCCCGTGTTATACGTCTTGGGTAGATCTGAGGGTTATCAATATATATGGGGGCGTCTTCATTCCTGTAACGGACACATTTTCTTCCATGCCTGATGTAACCTTTACTAAATCAAATGTTTCCACTTGATCACTTAGGACTCCCCAATTTTTATTTCTTGACTGATTGAAGACTAATGGTTAAAGGGGAGAGAAGTCATGGAATACTCTTTTATTGGAGACGCATCTCCAAGGTTGTTAGCTCTTTTGTATGGGAAGTTCCGTTTCGATCCCGAAATATCAACGTCTTTCCATGCAACTCGTGTAGATAAAATTCATGGAAAAGCTCTGAGGTCGGTGATCGGGACTCGTGGGATACGTCTTCTGAGAAATTTTTGCTCTTGACGGATGTTGAATGACGCGACTGAAATTGTCTTTAATGCATCCCTTGCGGGATGTCCAGAACCATTCAACTTATAATAATAACAATGAAAGACGTCTCTAAGATGTGCTCAGGATATGCTAATGATATTTATGGGATGGGATATGACAGTGCTGTGTGGGAAGTTCCTCTCCAGCCGGTTGTAGAATACGATCGGCTGGGGAGCTGTGAGAAACTTTAAATTGTTATCGAGTTGCTAATGCTTTCGACGTCGTATCTAAATTAGATTTAGGAGTATCATTGGCACGAACGGTATGTGAGGCATCACCGAAAAAGGTGGCTGGAGGGCAAAAATATATATTTGCCGTTGTGGTAACATGCATCCCGAAAGTTTATCCTCTCGAAAACGCGGTGCTTCTCCCTTGAAACATTTTTTTCCGAGACACATGCCTCATCGCATCACGGCACCGAGTACATGGGAAGAGACCGTCGATGCACCCAATTCCTTGTTAATTGGTTCGGCTAGGAAATGCTTACCTGCCCGACAGCCCCTTCGACGTGATGCGTCCCTCACCCTTTGCCGTTGGCACGATATGACCTCACACCTACCACTGGCAGTCATAGTGAAATGGCGCGGAAGTACGCCCTGCTGGTGATCGACATGCAGCACCGCTTTCGAGGCATGGCGGAATCGATGGGGATCATCCCGCGTGTGGTGAAGCTGGTGAAGCACTGCCACGAGATGGGCGTGCCCGTCGTCTTCACCCAGCACCACGATGTGAGGGGATCCGGGTCGAAGGTCCTCGAGTGGTGGAATGACCCCATCATCAAAGGTATTTTCGCCCTTTTTTGCTCCTGCGGATAATCGCAGCGAAGCGAAATTTAAAAAAGAAAATCCGATGCTGAAATTGCATATGGAACGCAGGGAGCGAGGACTGGGAGCTGCTCCCGGAAATGAAGGAAGTACTGGACCCGGAAAAGGACATCCGGATCCAGGAGAAAACCAAGTACGACTCGTTCTTCAAGACGGAGCTGGAGGAGGAACTACGCTCGCTCGGCGTGAACGCCGTCGTGGTGGTCGGGGCCATGACCAACCTCTGCTGCGAGACCACGGCCCGGTCCGCCTTCTGCAGGGACTTCGATGTCGTGTTCCTCGAAGACGGTAATGCGACGATGGATGCGAAGTACCACGAGGCGACCTTGCTCAATCTGGGTGTGGGGTTTGCGAAGATCATGACTGCGGCTGAGTGCGAGAACATCTTCCAATAACACTTTTTTGTTTGCCTTTTTGCTTCTTTTTTCCTTTTTCATTTTTGCCTTCCCCCTTTTTTTTGCTTCTTTTCTTTTTTTTTCTTTTCAACCCCCTTCTTTCTCCTTTTTTTTTCATTCCCATGGATTCCTCCTTGCAGAAGCTTCCGCTCTGCTGTGTACGTTGACGCTGATGAGGAATAGAAAACCGATTGATGAAAGAACTTCCCTGGATGTCATTTCTGTTTCCTTAGTTTTTTCTTTTTAGAAAAGAAAAAGCTATTTTTACGCCAAAAGCTGGATATTATTAATCATTATTTATCATTTTTTATTACTATATTTACCATAATGTATCGCTTTACAAACGCGTTTCAGGCATGCCATCTACACGAACTTGAAGTTCTGCAACCCTAAAATCATCGAGTGACCAACCGGTAACAAGGAAAATCCGAATCGGCGAAGACTTCAGCTTGCCACAGCCAAGTCATGAAAACGAAGCTGTATTCACTTGTGACTTCGGAAATCCTTGGGATTTGGTCCCTTTTTTTTTTTTTTTTTTACTCCTGAAATTTCGATCGCTTTCATCCTTCGGATTTAGCCAACCGGGTAGAGCTCATTTCTGGGATTGGCCGTCCCAATCGGTGAAACTCGGAAATTATTCCTCCGCTGGATTCCTCATGGAGCCTTTTGGAAACGGGAGGAACGGACGTTCTCGTTGTAGCACTCTTCGCATGCCGTGTTTTTCTGTAAAAAAAAAAAATAATAAAATAAAATCGGGAGTTGCTATCCAAGCTTTTTCAGTTTTGCTCTCGTCTAGGAAACTAAGGAGAACTTGGAATCTAGTTTCTAATATTTTTCACTTCGCACGAGATCGATGAATATAAACGGCAAAAATGGCAAATGCCGTTTCGCTTCTGGAAACTTCCGGAAACTTTCTTTCTCGAATTTTTTTCGGATGAAAATTTGGAAATCGCTTCTTCGCGGGATTATCTTGGGATCCTTTCGAAGCACGCAATTTTCATCGGCATCGCGGGGAATCCATCGAAGGAGTCGCTAGCGAATTTCAGTATTGAGGGCATTCCAGAACATTCCCGAGCATTCCCGAGCATTCCCAAGCATTCCCGAGCCTCTACCGGGCCTGGCTCGCGACGGGATGAAGCACAACTTAAATTTAATCTTGGAAATTCTTTCTCTTTAAGCCTGAGAATTTCCTGTCGCAAAGGAGACTTTCCGAAATAGCAATACGTTTCCGCATAACTTTCGCCATTAGAATCTAGATATCCATTCAAAGTTTTACTCACCTTTCCAGCTGATTACGTTCTAAACTCAGTCGAATAGGAACTTGTTCCAGGGATGTCCCAGGGACGTCCCAGGGATGTCCCAGGGACGTCCTGAAGACGGTTTCCAGCATCTGGAATGGAATGCCTTCAGGAAATTTTCGAGACGCCTTTCGAGCATCTACGAAGGAATTCTCTTCGATATGATGCAAGGGAAATCTGGAGTCGTGTTTGTCGCCTTCAGTCGAGTGCGTGACTTTCACGGTAGATGTCTCCCTCGTGCCCTGAGCTCCAGCCACAGGCCTTTTCGATCGATTTATTATGGAGACACAGTAATGATTTTCGTACCGTAAATTAAGAAAACTGCCGCTAAGTTAAGTGAAAACTTCGAGGTAGAAAATTTTTGCTTAATCCCGTTACATTCACCTTAATGATGTCGGATCGGCATTTCTGGATCCTTCAGACGGAGCGAATTCCCATGTTTAAAAATTATTATTTTATTTCGATGGGAAATTCTTTTTGGAGTCTTCAGTGATTTTCCGATCGGCCGAGAGTTAAAAATGCGGGAGACTTGGAGCTCCAAGTAAGATCGGTCGAGTAAGAAAAGGCTAGTCGTCTACGGCAGATGTGAGGGGGAAGGAAGACGGCCAGATGCATTAATGACCTTGAGATGTCTCCTCGATCGTCCCGGGGATTAAGTCGCTCGAACGGCTGCACCGAGTCGGTAAGCAACGCGTGACCGTAAATGTTGTAATATAAATAATATCCCCTCTTGGGGGCGGAATGAGCCGCTCCTTGAAAAAGAAAAATGCGGAGACAAATGAGACGAGGCGATGTTCTTGCATCAGTCGGTTTTCTATTCCTCATCGACGTCAACGTGCACAGCGGAGCGGAAGATTCTGCAAGGCCGAGTACATACGAATAATAAAATGAAGAGGGGGTTGAAAACAAAAAAAAAAGTCTAAAAAGGAAGGAGGGAGGGGGGGGGGAAACAAAAATGAAAAAGAAAAAAACAGAAAAAGGCAAATAAAAGTGAGTGCTTTTGGAAGATGTACTCCCACTCAGCCGCAGTCATGATCTTCGCAAACCCCACACCCAGATTGAGCAAGGTCGCCTCGTGGTACTTCGCATCCATCGTCGCATTACCGTCTTCGAGGAACACGACATCGAAGTCCCTGCAGAAGGCGGACCGGGCCGTGGTCTCGCAGCAGAGGTTGGTCA
>CAJPEV010000968.1:0-19428 GCA_905338385.1 Darwinula stevensoni
AACGCTGAATCAACGTTTGTAACATTGGTACAACATAGCCTTGTTTGCTGGGAGGGTCTTCTCGAAGAGAAACAACTGGCACCTTGGTTATAAAGAAAATAATGTAACTGCAAAAATTACATGAAATAGCCATTCAGCCTGGGATACTTGCATTCCATGTTGTACGATCTTCAGCTTTGGCTCGATGTTATGTAGAGCAGTAGTGTTACCGGAACCTCTGGACCAGATGGGTTGAGTTGAATTTTTAATTCGTTTGGATGTTTCATATTGCGTGGCACGATTGGTCTAAATGGTGCTATGGAAGAAGAGATTTCCACATGAAGTACATTAAATTTCTTTTATAGTGCTACCAGTAAATTGCCATGCCCGATTTCCAGGGGGGGGCAAGTGCCTTCCCTTGCCCCTGGGAGCGGACGCCCATGACTGGCACTCCGACCCAGACTCCATGCTGCACGTGAGCAATGTGTCAAATTCTAATGTTTCAACAGCAACTGCGGACAGACGAAATGAAAAGAGAATAGAAAAAGGGACAAACCAGCCACAATATCTGCCATTTTTCCATTGGTCCGTTAAAGTTAGAGGAGGCTTGCGCATTCGAAGATAAAGGAGCTTTAAGTTAGAGGTAGGTTGTGCATTCGAAAAAGGGCTCTTTAGCTTAAACCTTGTTTAAGTTAACGGACGTTTTTGTTAAATAGAGGTTACCCATTCCCAAAAGAGCTCTTTAGCTTAAAAGCCCCTTTATCTCTCCTAAATGAGACATGTGCATTCGGGCCTAAAACCCTATCGAATTCTCTCTTTTTTTTTTTGCACAAAAACCATTGTTCTAGTCCAAAAATTACAAAAGTCATTACAATTTTAAAACATGTAGTAATTTTATATGCACCCTGTATATTGCTTTCCTTCTCGTCGTCATAGTTTTATCTGGAGAGGAGGAGTGCATCTATCTGACATCTGTACTGGGTGTTCGGAATGTCACTCCCTATTTTTAAATTGTAATAACTCTTAATTTTTTTATTGGATCAATGGTTTTTGCGCTAAAAGAAGCAGAATTCATGAAGGTTTTATGATTCCATTGCATGGTTTGTTTATGGTAACCCTCTATGGTGCCAGTTTTGCAACAGGGGAGAGGGAAGTCAACAGACGTTCTCACACTCCCAATGCTCACTCCACTGTTAGTAAGGGTAGTGGGTGCGGGTGGGCAGTAGGGTTGGCTCTTGTGTCGTGTGAGTGATTTGTTACTAAACAATTAACCTTCTAATAAGAAATTCCAGTCGCATAATTTTTTTTTTAATGAAAAAAAACCAGTTACGTGACATTCGTGCAACTCCCCCCCCCCCGTTACAAATCGTAACACTTTGTCCGATCCCCCCTCCCCCCCTTGCGTTACGTAATTTTTGAACGGCCCCTAACAAGCTAACCACTGACAGACACAGACATACAGGCTGGACAGGACTAAAAGTGGTCACTACCGTTTCAAGGAAGCCCACTGATAAGTGTCACATGGCTTCTAAATATTTGAATTGCCATGCGATTTCATATTACCTTCTTCTCCATCTACAGACCATAATGGGCACCGGTACGGTCGATGGGTATGAGATCACAATCGGCCACTAGCTAAATGTGACTATTGGTACACCCTAATGGTTGGACTACGATTTTTAGGACCGTACTTCAACCTTCTTACTTTTAGGATGGGTACAAAGAGACCCTATATGAATACATACAGAATATGATCGCTGTAACTTGTTTATCTTTGTTAACATGCCAATTCACCAAATGGGTTTATGCAACACTGTCGAAACTGGCTGTGCCTATCCGGCACTATTCCACCGGAAGAACCGTCATTGTCATTTGCGGAGCCAAGTTAGTGCAGTTTTCTGAAAGTTTGTGCAAAAGGGATTCGACACGATGGCGTAAGTTTCTTTAGTCTTGAATGGCTTTTGCTCTTACTTTCTTGGCTGACCTTAGGCTATACCTGGACCTGATGTTAGGCCTGTACGAGATGCGCAACATACCAACGCTACTGAAATGAACGAAGACCGTGTTAGGAGAATGATAAAACTCTCGACAATTTCAGTATCCCGAGCAGTGTCCTGCCTTCCTTCACGTATTTTCTCAGCCTGTAACGTTAGCTGTACAACCCACGCCTTTACGGTGCTTGTGAAAAGTTATCCATTCTGTTTCAGGTGATGTTATGGACATTTCCGAATGCATGTAATTTGTAGTTTATATTATCTGGTACAATAGAGGATGAATGCAATCGCTAGGAGAATGCCGCTCTTTAGCTTTCACAGGAAGAGTAGCCACCCCATGCACCTACATACCTTGTCATTCTCCTTTCTCCACCATGAAAGTGCTAAGTGTGTACCCCCAAACAAAATTGCACTCTTTCAGTCTCCAATGTTTCCAGATGAATTGAACTGGAAACATACTACATCAACTGGGATTCCTTTTTATATATAATAAACACCACCCCACCCTAACCTAACCTCCATTATATTCCAAGTAGAACAGGAATTGCATGGGATCATGATCCTGAAGGCCTGGACACAAGGCTTTATGTTGTAAAAATTGCGTGAAACTCATTTGCAAATGTTATTATTTTTTTATTTTTACTGTAATGATAATTTCATTGGAGTGTTCCAAAGAATCCAACATTCACTGAGAGTGCATTGCCTTTCTGTAGGTCTGTTATATGTTATCTTCATGAGCCAAATAACCTTGAAGTTAGGCTGCTTAGCTTGTGGGTTTTTGGTCTAATGCCAATCCCCATTGATTCACAGGTCAACATTGATGGCTAAGCCAAAGTCTGAGATGACCCCTGAAGAATTGGCCCAGAGGGAGCAGGAGGAGTTCAATACTGGACCCTTGTCAGTTCTAACGCAAGCTGTAAAAAATAATTCTCAGGTGATTATTCCAATTCATTCTTACTGTGAATAGAATGAGAATAACCTTAGCATGTATTGTCTCACCTGTTTTCTTACTTTCTTCTAGGTTGCAGTGATGTTTTAACTTTATTTACTGACTGCATGAAGCCCAACCTTATTTTATGTTCATAGGTGGTAAATGGACATACTGGCTGATGGTCAGCTATGATCTCGTACCCATCAGTTGGCACTGATGCTGATTGTGCAATGTAAAGAATGCAAGAACTTGATATCTAATCCTTGTTCAAATAGGTCTATTAGGAAACCATGTTCTACTTCTTTTCAGGGCTGTCATGATGGCTGCTTTGAATACATTAATGTATCAATCTGAACTATCAGTGGTGCTATTCATCATCAGGGCCAGCATATTTAGTCATCTTTTGTTGCAATTGGCTGAATGATGTCATTTCTTGCTTGGATCAGGACATGGACCTATTTTTGTCTTCCATGATTTTGTCCATGATTGGTGGGAGGAGGCATCGTGACAGCCCCATTTTTTTAAATTGAGAATCATTTATCAAGCCATGCTTGTTTTTTTTTTTCTCCAATTAGCACATTCTTCCCTTTCCATTGCCAGAGAACTTGTGAAAATGAAAAAATATTAAGCCTGTGTAGCCATCTAAACTAGGAATTTATCCAACCTTGAGTTTGTCTCATAGATGTGGTTCCATTTTAAAATATATACACATTAATACTGAATTGAACATGCAACTTGCTTAGAATTAGTGACAGGGATCTGACAACTACAGGTTGGACCAAAAGAAAAAGGGGAGACATTCAAAATGTAGTGTATGGCATAAACAGCATGGAGGTCAAATTCATCATGGTCATTAATGCCTATGTTTCATAATTCAGTAGATTCAACGAAATATTTATTGATGTGTTCCCCATGATTTTCTACCACACCCTGAAAATGTGAATGTTGTTACCTAATAGGCTTCATGTAAAATGGATAATGTGGTTTTCTTGATTTTGGAGTATGCTGATCTCCCCCTCACTCTCAGGATAGCATAACCTACCAGATTGAGGTCTAGACTCTTCAGGGACCATAGGATTGCATTCTCTTGAGGAAATGGACAGTTGCTGTATATCTGAGAAGCCAAAAATAGTAGGTATCTACAGCAAACAAGGAATTAGAGGAGAGGTTTGACTTTGCCAATGGTGTTAAAAATGGCCCATGCCTACAGATTGCTCGCTTCCTTGCTCTGTGAATACCATATTTACTAGAGTATAGTGCACCACTGTGTATGACACACCTGCTTTTGAGGTCCCAATTCATATTAAGAAAAAGATTCCCAGTGTATAACCCCCCCTATTTTGCAGCATCAAGTGTTGGGTAAGAAAGATGAGGAAGGGGTGAAGCTGGTCATAAGGTCAGTCAAACCTAGCTTCTTACTGCCCTGACCTCTATTGAGAGGGGGCACATTATCCCTAAAATTTGTTTTATTATCCATGGAAACAAATGGAAGTGTACTGTGGAGTTACACAGCAGCAGAGAAATCAAAGCGATTCAGGAAGCAAAGGAGTTGGGCATCCCTGCAATAGGTTGTAAGTATAACATCAAGGAAAGCTATATACAGAAGGGGGGATCTAGGTGAAGGCGAAATTGATCTGGGCACTTGAGAATCTCATGGCCATGGTATGGAAAAAGGGATAATTTCCGGTAATCAAGAATAAAGTGGCTGAACACAAAAAAGGATAAGCCTGTACTTCTGTAATGAAAACCTCCATGAAGCATAGCATTTAAATATTTGGCTTCATTCTGGCACTGTTTGCTGGTTTGCTGGTTTTCTGTCTGGAAAGGATGGCTTCTGTGCAAAACTATCTTGATCTAGACATGAACCTGTACAATTGCAAGAGCAAATGGAATCTCCCATCGATGATTCAATGCATCATAAGGATGAATGGCATGATTTGTGAAGCAAAGTTGGATTTTCTCTTCATCAGAAAACCTCAGTGGCTCAAAAAATTTCCATGAGAAATTATTGTCTCTGGAACAGCCCTTCGAAGAAGGAAGAGAGCTCTGCAAATGAATTTTCCACACTGCCAGACATCTTGGGTTCCATTTCAGATACTGAATGAAGTATGCAAATTGCCATAGCCATTCCCTCTTTACTGTTTTATTATAATATTATATAGGGTGGCCCAAAAGTAGGTATACAATTTAGTTTTTTTTTATTTTCTTTTTCTTTACAGATATTGTGAATGATGGCAGCGAACTTGAGTCAAGAACAAAGAAAGTGGATTCTAAAGCAGTACTGGAAGACATTTCAAGCACTTACGAGATTAAACAGTGTTAAACAAATGTAAATGTAATAAACAATGTAATAAAATGCAAATAAACTATACTGTATACCTACTTTTGGGCCACCCTGTATTTCCCCTGTTCTGACTGACTACTGACACTTTTTCTGCCACAATAAGTGACCAATGAGTTATAGGTATACTGAAAAAAATCTTGAAAAAGAGGAATTTTTTCCCAAGTGTAAGATGTACCCTCTCATCAAACACAAAAAATATGCATGAAAAATGCATCTTATACACAAGTAAATATGATACATTTGGAAATGCTACCTTTATCCTCTTATCTTGAACATTCTAGCTGAAAGATTTCACTTACAGTCATGAAGATTGTATCTCTTGTGTGTTTTATTCCACATTGGAACCTATGCAAGTCATTTCAAGTGCTCCTGCCATCTTAAGACTTTGCAGTCCTTTGTCAAGCATACCCCAACAATTCAGAGAGGATTGAAGAAATTGATCTGCAGAGTTAACTTAATATTTCCAGTTTGTGGGAAAATGTTGAAAAAACGAATTACTGGTACTTGAAAAATGTCAGTCCCATGATCCTTTATTTGGTAATTTTCCCACTTGAACCATGTATGAGGAGGAAGTCCTTGCATGGATGAAGTTATATTTAAAGTGCTTTTGAGTTTTTGTGATTTCAATAAAAAAATTTTTTTGCTTGCTTTTTTAAATCTGAAATAAGGGAAGTAGATATATGTTATCAGCTATGCCAATCAGGTTTATAACATTCAAAAGTTGAAGGGCCTGGTGCCATTGTTTACCCCATTAACTAATTCAAACTCCCATATCATTTGCCATTGAGGTCTACTATGCTGTGAGATGTTCTTACCATAATCCAACTGCATGTCAAATATAACCCTTTACTGCATCATGTTCCTGACATGGACAAACCTTGATAATTTTTTTTTTTATTATGGCCAAAGACACTGGTGAATGGGAATTTCTGAAGCATCCTTTATGTTCTCAATTGAGATCATTAATACTCGTTAAATGTATGTTTGTTACCAACCGGGAGCATATTGAAAATATTAAGTGAAAGACCTTTTGCCTTATTTTGTTGCAGATTTGATCAAATTTGTAATTTAGTTTATTTCATGTCCAAAAAGGCTTTGTCATGATATGTTGCCTCATATCTTTATCTCGTGTCTTTGTCTGACAAATTCTACCTGTTGCAGTTTTCCCTTTTTAAAATTTCTTCCCATTTAGGCAAAAAGTCCCAAATTGCATTTTAATGACTGAGTTGACAGTTTGATGCAATGTATTTTATTTTTGTACCTTTAAGGAAATTAATTCAAAATTTGAATGTTTTCCTCCAAGATTTTCATGATACGCAGTGAAGGATGAATGGAATTATGAGATGGTTGAACAGAGACATTTCTTTTGCTTGAATTCACTCACACAAGCACTTGATATAAATAATCAGAGGACCATTATATTGAAAGTAGGTTGTCTTCCTTACAGATTCTGATCAATTGCCGCAACAACAAGAAACTTCTTGCCAGAGTGAAAGCTTTTGACCGTCATTGCAACATGGTTCTGGAGCAAGTGAAGGAGATGTGGACAGAACTTCCTCGTGCTGGAAAGGGAAAGAAGAAGGCTAAGCCTGTCAATAAAGATCAATACATCTCTAAGATGTTTCTCCGTGGAGATTCTGTGATTCTCATCATCAGTAATCCACTTGGTGTAGCAGCCAAGTCATGAGTCTGATTTCCCAGCTCCAGGGGGAATGGAACTTTCAGAAAGACTTGAATTGTTCCAATAATTGGAAGGAAAATTGTTTGGACTCCCATTTTGTTTTATCCTTCAAGTGTTTTCATGCTTCAGTTGTGTATCATTAAGTGAAAAATGTTTTTGAATGTTGATTGATGTCACCATTCACTTGCATTGTCATATAAGATATCAGGAGCAGCATTAAAACACTGCTTGTACTGGATATTGACAAATGTTAAACAATTTACTGTCTTCTTATTTTTTGAAGGTGGGTCACTGTATTGTTAAACCTGAGTTGCCTGTAATGCTATTTACTTACTTTCAGAAACAATAATATTCTGTATGGGTTAGTTTTGCACCCAAGCAGTGCTAACAAGTTTCTGTGTTAGATGTGTTGTTTTTTTTTTCTTTTGTGTTTTGAATCATATGGGAACTCTGTACATGGGGTGTCCCATAGGATCAAGATTCTATTTTTTTTCTCCAAACCCTTTTCACATGTTGATGTGGCAATTTACACATGTTTTAAGCATGGTCTCCTCTACATGGGGTTTTGATAGTTTGGGGGTAGCAAAAATTTGTAGTACCCAGAGAGTATTGCAAGTGCGAGCTTACAGAAAAAATAGCTGCTGAGGAGCATCTTTGTGTAGGAAAGGAAAAAGGAAAGGAAAAGGAAAGTGAAACAGTCTGTTTTCTTACATTTACAGGCCATGAGACCCTATAGTTTTCTCATTTTGTGTGTATACATGCCTCTCCTCTTTACTATTAAGTAATTTGAGCTGCTCCATGTTTGGGTTAAAATATTTTTACCTTGTTGGTAAAAAAAAAAAAATCACTGATTAACAAAATCTGACTCAAGTCTTATTACATTGTCTGCTAAGCGCAGTGTTACTATTACCCCAAGCAAAGCATCATGGGATTAAAGTAAATTGACATTGAATATTTTCCATGCTGCTAATGATTATGTATAAATCTTATGGGTAAAATCTATTGAAAAATGATGCACCACTAAGTGGCATGTGTATGGTACAAATCCACCAAGAAAGGCATTAGTAAAGAAAATGACAGCAACAGAAACTTAAGAAAGGACCAAAATGGTTACTAATGAAAGAGACCCATGATTGCTGGAGAAGACCATTAGGATTTTTCATTTGACCCTAGGCAAGATCTAGGCACCCTGAACAAACTCGGATCCTGGAACTAATGTCATATATAAGGTAAATGCAGCCAAAGGTGCAACCTGAACATTTTCCAAGGGTTAATTGAAGTCATTCCATGAGCAGAAGCTGAGTTTCTTTTGGATTTTCTTTGTAAACCTCTCCGTGGCGGTCTATATTGAGCCTTCGTGAAGATCTCTGTATAAGCAAGGAGCTATGAAACTAAGTTACCCCTCTGTTGGTAGTTATGTATGGCTCCAATTGCTTGGTGTTTGAGATGATTTCTGAGAAAGGAAACAAGGAAATAAAGAAATGATTAGGGATAAAGGAAAGTCAGTTGGATGAGGTAGTTGTGTACCATTTTATTCCCTTTTTTTCTCCAAACAATTCTTAAGGGGAAGAAATTCAGCAGGGAGTGTCACTGCTCCAGCTTCATTGTCTCCTGGTTTCTCATTTCTTGCTCAAATTTGCTATAATTCATCCAGCTAATGCGAGACATACAGTAAGCATGGAAGACCCACTTGCTCCTCAGAGTAATCGATGAGCTTTGATACAGCAATGTCATTCCCTATTTGGTGGAGCCAAAAATATGAAGCTGGGTTTTTATGTAGATCATCCCAAACCTGCTTCAGACAATTTAATTGCCCATGAACTAAAATTATTGGGTTAAGATTCAATCTTTCATTAATTTCCTTGACTGAAGTACTGAAATTGTATTCTCCCAGTCACTACTATCTCACCTCATCCTCCTACTTCTATGCTGGTCACAGTCAGAGATTGGTGGTGCATTAAGATACCTAGACGTCTAACCCAGTTTTTGAAAAAAGTATTTTTACACGGACTATAAATTGGGGGGGGGGGGGAAGAAAAGCTATAAACTAAGCAAAATTGGATGAGATAGCAAATCAAGTGCCACTTTCAACTGAGTTGACCACTGCTAATGATCAACAGACACTAGGATTCATGGCTGGTGGTGGGTATCAGCTATGCTTCGGGATGCAGAGAATTAAATGTGCTTTGCAGAAAGCTAGGAAGAAAAGCACGTGTGCTGGCAAGAAATATCATGGGGTATTCGGACACAAGCTCTGCCCACGACCTTCACGCTTCTGAGGGAGTTCCATCAGAGACCAGGGTTTCAGACAGCCAAAAAGAGGATACCTTCCGCTCGGACGGAAATTTGAACGTGAAAACGGAGGACCTCTCCAGAGACCTCAAATTTTGGATCATTTGAAATCTGCACATTTTGTCTAAGGGCAATTTGCAGCATGATGATAGGATCAAATTGACATCTGGTCTCAGTTTGGATGAGAGGAAGGTAAAAAGCTGTAGACCAGCACGGGAGGGAGAAGCAAGGATTAGCCAAGGTTGGAAAATGCCTTTGGGTGATTTAAAAAGTGAATTGCAGTTGGAGTTTTATTTCAACAGTAATCGGTGAGAGCAGAGTGTAACTTCTATCTGAAGTGAAACTAGCACCGAACTGAAAATGAAATTTTGTTTTGAAACCAGCCATTGTCTGAAAGGAAACGGACCTGAGCGCGCCACTTCCAGTATGTATTCCTACGCATGGGTAATGACCCCATGCCTAATATGAAAAAAAAGTTCCCGAGGGAAACGCTTGTCCTCCATCGAAATTCCATCATTTACGTGAGTTCCTTTTCAAGCGAGGTGAGAAGGGAGAGAAAATATATCGAAGCGATGGGTGTTGACAAGGATATGAAGTGAATGCGCTCGAGGGTCATAATCGCGCTGAGCCAGTATCCCCACGTGAGCCATTGTCGCGTGGCGTTGGGAAGCCGCCATCTTGACTCTTTCTTCCCGCATTGACATCACGTTGTCCCTTTCATTTAAGGTACGCCTAAACCTAAAGGAAACCGGTTTTTTCTCTCGCATACACCACAATGAGCGACGACGACCGGGATATCGATATCGACAGTGATGTGAGTCCTTTTCCTGACTAATATAGGCCAGGTCCCTGTTTTCTACGAAAAGAGGCATAGGCTAAATGTTAGTCGTGTAACACAAGGTAGCGTTAACGAAGCTAGAAGCCCCAAAGTAACTTGACATGGCTCGCGCCGAAACTTAGCGCGTGCTTACAGGAAAAATTTGTTTCATTATATATGAAAACAACGTGCCTAGGTCTATTATACAGTGTTCAAAATTTAATAGAAGTGATCACAGCTAGGCTTCTGCCTGTTCCGTGAAGGAGGCCATAAAGCAAGTCATCTGCAATCAGCTCAGCACTTTCATAATTATTATAGCCCACTAGTTTCAGGCCACCTAATAATACTTAAGGGAGTGTCCCTTAGCAGTATACAATCCTTTGACTATTTAAGGGGTTAAGGAGAGTAACTAACTTAACCCTTTTGCTGCCATGTTTGACTATAGTTGAAGTGTTCCTCATACCCTTTGAATTAAATAAGCTATGGGAGTGTTAACAAGTATGAAAGGCGGTTGGTAAAAATTAAGGGATTTGCCTTCCTGACTTCCTCTGAACTGAACAGAGGAGTTTGACATGATGAATGTTAACTGAAAATTGTGATATGTATTCTCAAGTTGTGAGTTGTTGGCACTGGCTATTGGGGGGAAAACGAGGGTGGCAAGGACATGTCTGTCAAGTTGGTCATCCTGAAGAGCAAGGGCACATCAAGCAACCTATAGTGGGGTGATTGGGGTAACTGCTTGCCTTCTAAGGCAGAGAATGAAGATCCAGGACATTAGGACTATTAAATATGTATTTTAGGATTTTGGAAGTCCAGGGTTGATAAGAAATGAGGCACCACCACTGATACCCATTTTCACTTCATCTCTCCCCTACTTAGCCATACAGTTAGCCCACTAAATGTCATTAAACTGCTAAATTAAATTTTAACCCCTTCACTGGGGAATTCATTAGAAGTCTACTCTATAGTGAGGATATTTTTTGTGAGAGTAATAAGTAATGTATATATACCAAAATACGGTACTCTTTTTCCAGTTTATTCTCAAATTACGACTTTCAAGTTTATGTTTAACACAAAATTTTAAAAATAGAATGATGTATATATATACATCGTACCCATCTAGGGAGCATTATGTGATGATGTTAAAAGGCATAATACCAGTTAAGGGGTTAGTGTCAGGAAGATATTGGGAGAAATAAGCTAAGATGCACTTCTCTCCCAATCTGAAATTTGAGAATACACTACATCTGTTTGCATTGGAGCCACAAGCTTGGCCCTGAAGTCAAAGCAGGGTTAGTTTGACCAATAGACATTTGTCCCTTTGTTCCAGGATGAACCCTTGGACTCATATGATGGGGCATCAGGAAGAACCAATATTCAGTATCAATCTCAGGTAAGACATTTTAAATTGCATATCATATGAAACATCATTAAATATGAGCAGAAATCTTTCATGAGCTGATTTTTCCATGATGATTCCAGGCAGAAAAACGAGCTCACCACAATGCATTGGAAAGAAGAAGACGAGATCACATCAAGGACAGTTTCAGCAGCCTCAGAGATTGCGTTCCCTCCTTGCAAGGCGAAAAGGTAGAGCACAAGGAGCATCAGTTTTCTTTTGATGATATATCTTTGGTTTAGCCTATTGATATTGAAACAAATAATGTTTTCCCCTTTTCCTTTCAAGAACTGTATGACTAGAAAATCAGTAATTAAATAATCCCTGGTGAAACATTAAGCAATTGCAAAAAGGTGTTTTTCTTTATTTTTGTGTGGAAAGGGTCATTTTCCATGCAGCATTCATAAATAGATCTTGGTATTCCCAGAATGTGATTCTTATTCTGATCTCAGGACCAAGAATCAGCACTAGGTTCCCACAGTCTTCCTTTAAATGTTTGATTAAATAAATTTTCTCCATGGTTGAAAAAAAAAGGAAGAATATTTGCTGACAAATACTGTGATTTTCATTCGATTTTATCTCTGTGTCTTGCTCAATTGCCTTCAAGGACATGATCCCCCATGGTTATTTTTGTTTGATGACCATGGTTTTATATTAGTTGCAAAGGGTCAAGTGAGTTGATGCAATTGCCAATGGTACCCCATGTGTCAGAATCAATCCAATGGCTTTTGCTTTGTATGTCTGTGTGCTTGAGCATTCAAGTTATTTAAATTAATACTTGAAGTTCAGAACAGTATTTGAAATCCCAAAAAGCACACTGCCAGGGTGAAGTGGGTTCAACTATACCTTGTTTTTTCAGTTTTATTCAATAGTTCTTGCTCTTGGTCAGTTTGTGTGTTTTTGATATTAAGTATCATCAGTATCTGAGTGCACCTATGTCAAAAGGAGCCCATCCTCTTCATCTAGTCCTCACATGTTGAAATCAGTTTAGTTGTTTTGGCTCTAAGTCAGACTCTGTTTTGCTTATTTCTTTTCTCTAATTCGTTTTCTCAGGAAGGAGGTATGTAGTACATAATACATTGTGACTTTTAAGTGCTAACAGAACTCAAGACCTCCAAAAAATTCCTCAGGGTAAGATGAGTACCTTATTTTTCTAAATTTGCCCAGTGGATTTTTTCTGAGTCAATTTTCATGTTCAATTCCCAGAATAGTGTAAAAGGATCAAGACCTTGGTGTATAGATTTTTAAGTAATTGGAAGCACAGCATGAGTTACTTCTGAATTTTTAATGGAATGTCATTCTGCATTATCTCTATGTTCTTGGGTTTTCTATGTTTCAGTCAAGCCGAGCAACAATTCTGAAAAAGGCAGCAGAATACATTCAGTTGATGAGAAAGAGAAATTCCTCTCACCAGCAAGACATTGATGATCTGAAAAAGCAGAACCAGATCCTTGAGCAACAGAGTGAGAAATGCTCATATTTTTTTTATCTTATTGCAATAGTAACCTTCTTTGAACCTAAAATTTGATATCCACATTTAGTTCGAGCACTGGACAAAGCCAAGTCAACAGGGAGGATCTCTCCTTTGCTGGGGCGTTCCACAGGTGACGGCCCATCGACGAGGTCCAAAGCAGCTGATGTCACTCCTCCAGATTCCAACAGCTCTGGTTCTGATTCAGATCTGGAAGGACGACGACCACCCAAGAGGATACAGCTGCTTGCATCTTCTTAAATAGGCCATGTTTGTCATATGGTTAAGACAATGTCACATGTTCATTTTGCCATCTGTCTGCATCACTGTCCCCCTTTGCTCTTCCCTTTCATCATGTCTTATCTGATTCTCTTGGGAATGACTGAAGCTGGGCTTCTCTGCATTAACACTGAAAATTCCTTTCTTGATTTTGTTACTTGGCAATAATATCAATAAGGGTTTAATTCAAGTTTATTGCCCCCTTTGGTTGAGGTTTATCCAGGTGTTTCCCTTATTTCCTCTGTAATTGAATGCAGTGAGGGGGTCATCATCTCAGGGATATTCTGCATTCAGAAATTTCCAGGTATTAATTGCCTGCTTCATTGCAGTTTGAGTTAACCAGGATTTTGTGAGGTCCTATTGCTTGTGCATCTTCATGAAAAATCAGAAGCATCACATTTCCTAGTTCTTGAATAGAGGTGAGTGAATGATGGCATACCTCGTACAAAGCTCACAAGGAAGAGGGAACCACAGGTGAATGACATCTTACTTCTGTTTGTATATGATGTATGATTTATGTGCTCTTTCGAGTGGAGAGAGGAGATGAGAAAAGATTGTTGTATTTATTCCTGTTGTGGACAGCAGGCTAGAAATATGCATGGCCATTTGTACCGTAACATCATCATGCTTCAGTGTACACCCCACTGTTGGTGGATCCTTCAGATTATCTCCAGGCTGAAACAATGTTTTATGTTCAGAGGCATACTCCCAAATGTGTGATCACATGAATGCCTCCTTGGGTTTCTGGAACTGACTGGACAGTTACTATTCAAAGTCACTGCTCATGGTCTTTTGTTGACCAATTAAAGGGTGATTATACAAGTTCTGAGCAAATGAAATTTTATTTCTTAAATAAGGCATGAAAGATCATGGGTTTCTTCAGTACAAAGTAATAAAGCCCATCCTTGCTCTGCTTGATAATGCATTCATTGTGTTGTGAAGTGACCAGGACACTTGAGATTGCATCATCCATCTTCCACACTGTATTCTTAGTTAGCAAAGCTCACAGTGCAGCTGTGTTATAATTATTTTGATGATGACAATTCCTATTGTCTGTCCCAGTGAATGTGTTCATTTTCAGAAAAAACAAGACCCATCATTGAAGTTTCTAAAAGTTTTATGCCTAATGTCCTGAAAAGATAAATTACCAGCATTTTGTTCAGTAAATATAGTCACCCTCAATCAATTGACCTCTTTAATTACAGGGGATATCTGTCGAACATCTTTGCTTGTGGTTAAACTGGTCCTCAAGCCTCTGACAGTGATAGCAGAACAATTTCAATAAAATATGGCAGTCATATGCATTGAGAAAATGTCAGCCCTTGCCTCATCTCTACTGCATGTCTGTGATGGTTCCCTATGTCTTCTTCCTTGTTCCTAGGCTAAAGAATAAAGATTATTGTCTATTATCCCATGATACTATGCTTTGAAGCTTCATTTTCCTAAACTCCTCTAAATGTTTATTCCTGCCTAGAGGGAGAACCTCTTATTGGTTAAAGTATTGCACCTTCTTACCTGGGTGCTTCATCTGAGTCTGTTACATCGTTCTTCAGAATAGATGAAGACTTACAGTTTGTGATGGGATCAGTTCCTATCTTTTGGACTTAAGCTAGTGGAGGAGTGAAGACTGGGGGGCCCTGAAAGAAAGCACTCCTTATAGGATATTTTTAATATGGGGGTCAGAGACCAGAGATCACCTCAATAGTGTGTGAGGGGTGTTCAGCAAAACGTTTCCAGCCTAAGGGGTAAGACAAAGTCTGAAGAACACAATTGTCATTTCATTTTTGACATGATGAGGAACAGCAATGCATTTTTGCCAGTGTGATTCCAGCTTTATGAGTCAATTGAAAAAAATTATTATACTTGGTCAAACCATCTGTCGATCACCATCTGAATGTATTTCAGATGGTCATCGACATGGGGAAGCAATTCGAAGCCACATTGGTGGAAAGCAGTGTTTGCAACCCTGAGAGGCATGAGCTGGTGGATTGTCCTGAAGAACTAGCACACCCCAGTGAAGTTTCCCTCAATGCTTCTTTTTGATTGCTTCTCTCAGCTTCAAAAGAAGGTTGGCATAATAGTCACCTGTTGTAATCATTCCAAGTAGTCGCTTAGAAAATTCCCTTTGCATCCTAGAAGACAGAGGTCATGACTTTGCCTACTGAGGTGATGGCCTTGAATTTTCAATGGGTGGTGAATCTGGGTTTTTCTGCTGAAGACTTTGGTGTTTAGTTTCGGGATCAAAGTGGTGAACCCATGTTTATCTTGGGATACCACCCTGAAGAGAAATCTGCCTGGTAGAGCTAAAGAAGCTGCATTGAAACCTGCTGGCAATGTTGCTTCTGTTCTGGGTTCAACATTCTGGGCACCCATATTATAGACAGTTTCTTCATCTGGAGGTTGTCCTATGTAGATTCTACACTACCAGCTCTAATCTTGCCATTCTGCATACACCATGGCCTCCACACAGTCAACATTCTCATCAGAGATTGAAGTTGTTGGTCTAACTGGCTGTGACTCATCATCTGTGCTCTGCCTGCCGCGTTTGCATGCAGCTACCAAAATTTTCACTGTTATTGGAGATAGCATTGTCCCCTAAAACAGTCACTATCTCAGTGTATCTCAAATGCAAGAATTTAATCACTGCACGAAGCTCAATTTTTTCCATTTTTCCAAAAACATGAAAGTGACCTCACTTTCAAAACCTGTGGAAAAAGGAAAGTACTAGCTGGGTAACTGGACATGTTAGTTTTCCTCTTGACATTGAATGGAGAGTCTAGGGAAAAGGCAACGTTGTGCTAACTGTTCATCTTCCCTCTCAGGCTGGAAACTTTTTGAACGCCCCTCATAAACCAATGGACAAACTAGGAGTTTGGGTGAGAAAAAAGAAGATTCATCTGACAAATGTTTCCAAAGCTCCATTTCTCAAACCATAGGGGTTGCAATGGATACCATGAGTGTTTGTGTGAATATGCATATGTTCTCTTTTCAATTGTCCCGGCCAAAGCATATAAAACATGTTCACCATGAGAATATTTTTTTTTTTCCCTTTCAATCCAAAGAAACTACAGGGTGTCCATAAATTATCTAAACAATTCAGTGACTTCACTATTTTGGAACTACAAAAGTGAGAACACGAAATTGGCACACTTGTAAATATGATCATCTACGAAAAGTTTCAGAAAATTTAGGCGCAGTTACTGCCAGTCTCACAGTAAATGTTAAATCAGTTCTCAATCTTGCTCAAAACTTGGGATAGCATGTCTGGCATGACCATTGCGATGATAGCTGTCTCAGTTTGGTTCCTAAGTTCCTCAAATGTTTTTAGCAGGGGTAGGATGTACCCATGGCCTTTCACCCACCCCTATAGGAGAAAATCCAGTGAGTCAGGTCAGGAAACCTTGGTGGCCAAGGAATGGGAGCACCTCTACCAATCCACCTCAGGAAAAGTATCATTTAAATAATGATGCCATGGAGTTATGGAATGGGGGAGATGTGCAAATCTTGTTCAAAGAAAACAGTTTACAGTCTTGGTGGAGCTTGGTCAAGAGAAAAATAAGGAGAGCCAGAAATTTATTGTGTCTTCATAAATGGAGGTCCTCAAGGGAGGGTCTTCATCAAACTCAGTTTTAACTTCCTTGGCACTGCTGTTGCACTTAATTGTTTCATTAAACCACAGAACGCAAAGAGCTTTTTGCTAGGTGGAAGCCATTAAAAAAAAACCCACTATGCATCCAATTTAAGTGGTTCAGGGGTACCAACACAGCAATAAACTCTCATTCATATTCCTAATAATAGTGCCAGGTTTGAATGTTCTTGCCGTTTTGACAATTGGAAATGATGACATCACAAAATTGTTCATATAATTTTTGGACACCCATTATTAGTGGAATAATTGAGGAATTCTCTAGAAAAATGGTGTATGTGCAAAAGATGCAATTCGAGATAAACAATAAAAACTTCCCATAGCTAATCTGAAGCTGGTCAAAACTTAATTATCAGTCAAATGACATCATAAACCTTTTTCCTATTGAATTTGGGGCTTTAATGAATTTCTTTCTCTCACATTGCTGGGATCCAGGCAGAAAGTTTTTATGCACATAAGCCCCTTTTCCATATCTGCACAGCTGGAACTTTTTCTGAGTCTTTCACCTTTTCTTTCCTGTTATAAATAATAATTAATAAATAAATGCATCTACAGCTTTAAAATAAACTATTTCTTGAAGAATAGCAACGAAAATGTGAATATTCAAGACACGTTTCATTCACCAATTACTCAGCAATGATTCATTATTAATGTATTCATCTGAATCTGCAACTATTTCATGGATATCTCCAATGCCTCACATCCTTCCAGAGGCTTCAATGGCTCTGCCTCTTTCTTTCCCTTTCCTCGCGTCTGCTTTCTTCCTCATTTTCACTTTAAGTTTAAAAGGACAAAATAATTCAACCAAAATCATTCAGTATGCAAGTGCTAATGATTATTCATAGAGGCAGTCATATTGAAATTTCTAGGCAATTGGCCTGCTATATAGTGAGAGCATAGGAAAGTCAGCTTCTCCTTTGCTGAATATGCATCTTAAATACTTGCTGACCACCCTATCCTAAAGCAGCACATGGACACAGATATGGAAAAAGGGCATATTGGCACATATGCCCCTTTTCCAGAGAACTCCTTAATCAATTCATTAGTCAATAACAGCCAACTGAGTTGAAAACCAATATGAAGGAGGTATTAGTGTTGATAACAGCATAACACTTCAGCTTAACACTGACTTGATATGTAGCAGACCATGAGGATTATAGGCTCATGAATTAGCCTTTTCTACACTTTGCAGAAAATTTGACATCATTAGGCATAGGTTCATGCAATGGAAAAAACCTTGAAAACATGGCAACAGCCAAATACATCGAAAGAAATATTTCTCAATTTCACAGTGTAAACATGCATATCTGGGGAATCCTTAAGAACTTCCATGAAACATTCATCACATTAAATAATGAATTTCCCAGCTGCCTGATTTTTTTTTTTCTAGATTGAACATAAATTTAAGCAAGAATTACATTGTTTTTCCCGTTTTCTTTTTTTGTACCGATCTGGACCCCATCATATATATATTTTAAAAATCTATAGCAGCTGGACACTGAGAAAAATGTTTGACCTGAAATTTACTGGTTTGAAATTAGTAAACCGTAAAGGCCTCCATGCCCTCCTCCTTCTATGGCCTCCTTGAGAAATTAATTTTCATTTTAATATTACTGCTCTTACGAACCCAAGGATACAGAAGACTAGTCTTTCTGTCAGTGATATTACAGTGGAAAGAAAAATTCATGAGGAAGAGAGGGGTAGGTTAACCCATCCTTGAGAAGAAGTACCTAGCACTCAGGTTGGAGAGTTAAGTCCATAATGACCAGAACTATGCCCATTCCAAACGTTTCCATACTTGAAATGGTATCCCCTATAGCAAGAGAAATTAAGAAAAAGCAAAGCTACCCAGCAAACAAACATTCAATCAGCGTTGTATGAATGTTAAAATTTTAACCTTCCCACTGTTGTGGTGGTGTTGCATTTAACATTTGGTCAATATTTCAATGTCACTTATCAGAATACTCAGATGAATGTTGAAATTCAACACTGGTTGAACCATGGGCCAACATTGTAATGTCACTTATTGGAATGCTCACTCCCACCCAAGTAGCACCCCAATATTGGGTCAAGAATGAGGGCAAAGGATTATAATGCCTCAGAACAAGGCAAACCTTGCCTTGTTCTGAATGTAGGGTGAGGTGGGGCAAAAGTAACCTGAAAAACACATAATTGTACTTTGCAGGATGATATAAAAAATACTAGCAAAAGCATTGCCACAAAAATTGATTTCTACCCTCTTCAAACAGTGAACAAGAGATTAAAATGACTTTCAGAACTTAAATCTGAATTGGATCCTTAGGAAATCTCTTTTTAAAAGCGCATTTTCATGTTACTTTTGCCCCATGAAATGGGGTAAAAGTAACATACCATGGGGCAAAAGTTACAATGCTGTACAAGTGCTGTTTGATAGCACTGAGAAGCAAAAGGCGGGACTGTAAATGTACTCCACATTATGTGGATGATTTGAGGAAATTTTCAGCAAAAATGGGCTAATAATGAAGCAACAATAGCTTATAATACTGAAGCAGGTGAAAACATTATCTGCTGAATTTTAAGCTTGCAGGAATTCTCTTTCTATGGGAATAAAAAAAA
>CAJPEV010000968.1:21037-40367 GCA_905338385.1 Darwinula stevensoni
AGTGCCTCCTGCAAGGCAGAGTTATCAAACTCCGAAGGACGACCGGTGCGTGGCTGGTCTTCCAGGCTTTCATTTCCTTTCTGGAAGCGACTGTACCAATCATAGGCAGTGCTCTTGGACACAGTGTCCGGGCCAAACGCGGTATTGATGTCAGCGATGGAATTGGCTGCCTTCTTCTTGATTCGGAAGTCATAAAGAAGAAGCAGGCGAACTTGCTCCTTAGTAAGAGGGTAGGGCTGGTTCATGGCTGGAGAGCACCAGGGCTGTAATAATATACGGTTGTATGCCGAAGGACACGACCTACTTATAAACACACGCAGAACATTCTAGCATGCTCTGGAAAAAAAATTGTACTGGATATTCAAGAAATTCCGAGAACTTTCTTTCCAATCAGATACTTTTGCCCCACCTCACCCTACTAATTTGAAAACTTTCCAGGAAACGGTCCCCACTTTACTGCACTGCAGGGTACTCTAATTTTTTTTCCTCCCATAGGGGTAGGGGCAGAATGATCATTCTGAAGTGATCATTCCTAGAAGTGAGGAACCAAAGGTCTGAACCAACAAACATAATCAAATTTTTTAGAAACTTTTTAGAAAAGTTTGAATATATATTTTTATAAAGATAGGAGCTGAAGGTATGGTGGGCCCCGCTGTCATGTGGTGGACCAACACTTGACTCTCGTCCACCATGGTGAGATCCTCCCGACATAAGGGCTGACAGAGAGCAAGACTCTCATGAAGCTAATGACTTAGTCCTGAGAAGGTGACTTATGGCTATGAGGGAGAAGTCAGCCTAAGAGAGAGCTGCTCCCCCCCCCCCCCAGGATCTCTCCCTTGAGGTTTGTTATCTTTAGGAGATAACCTTTTACCTTTGACTGTTATACAACACAGGGGGGATGGCTGATACGTTTTCGTATAAAAATTGGCTCTGCTTGTCTAAAAAACAATAGTTTATGTAAGAAAATGTCATATCATGATAACTATTGAAGATAGCAGTTACATGAGCTGAAGAGGAGTGAGATCTATAGGATCCTAGCCATTTTACTTCGTGAGTCAGTGAGGTGTGATTTTATTTAAGTCAATATAAGTATACATTCTATCGGAAGGGTTAAGGACAGATGCCCTGAAGATCAAAAGGCGTTTGCGGATCCAGCTGGTTGGAAGGACCTTATCAGGTGTCTGCCTGCAAAAGAGCTGAGAGTTATGACAGGCTAGCAATGATCATGCAACATTTTAATGCCAGATTCATAAAAAAGATTCTTCTTGCTTTCAAACCATTGTTGTATGGTCAACTTCAGCTCATCAATCATTAAAATGCATTTCTCAGAAGTCATATTTTCATATCTGCAAACACAATAGTGAGTCAGAGCCATATACTCAGCTTAAAGTCTGGAAATGACTCCAACTGTTTGCAAATCTAAAAAGAACCTTTGAGAAAGGCATTTTTGTGACAACGAGCTGAAGCCGACTGTACAAGAATGGTTTGACGCCAAGAAGAACCTTTTCATGAATCCGGTATTAGAATGTCACATGTTGGCAACGTGTCATTGAGTGTGATTTTCATAACATTCAAGATTTATATTAAAATTAAAGCTGTGTATCCTTGGCTTGTGGGTGAGGCCGAGAACCTCTTGATGCACCTCGTAGCTTACAATTTAAATGTAAATTTTTAAATGAGCAATGTGTCATGCCTTTTACACCTTTTACACTGCTCCATGTGACAGTGACAATTGATGAGAACAGGGATCCTGCAAGCCTAACAATAACATCTGGAAGATACTGGAAAACCAAAGTATTTCCTGCCAGTGGTCACACCATGTAAAAAAAACAGTGATGCCACAGTCTATAGGTGTATGTTTCAAGTAATTAAATAAAAGTTTGCTATCCACATTTCAAAGAACTTAGGAATCTGAAAGTTATACAGGTTGTCCCAAAACCCACTGTACAACTGATGTATGTACCAGGTGCATTGACTTTTGGGACACCCTGTATTTCTGAGGCAATAACTTGAGTTTTTTTGTCCTTGTTCCATGTAACACAACTTGGGGGAGGAGAGACTGCCTACTGCAATAGTCCCTACCATCCATCACTGAGTTAGAAAGGCACCATTGAGCACATGAAACTAATCAGAAACAATAACTTGATCTCTGCAGTGAAGTTATACCAAGGATGTTGCCATAGATCTGCACAACTTCAGTTCAAAAGAACACATTTAGCAAAATATAGTGCTCAAGTTAGTAAAATTGGCTAAATTTGACTTTTAATTTAATGATATGACTTTTGATCCAATTTAATTTTTTATATAATTTAAATGTACTTTTAAAAGTAGGAAACTTAATGGCAACTTTCTGCTTGAGAATAACTGAATAATTTACTCTGTTGATACAAGCAATACCTAAGCTTACATTTGGTTAAAAAACTTCCAGTTACAACAAAGACTATTCCCTCTATTTTTTACATTATCCCCCCCCCCCCCCCTTATTCTATTAGCCCCATCTTCCTTTGAAGGGCCATAAAATGTGGCTCCATTCAATGGACTCAGGGACTCAGATGACAGGTGCTACCAAACGGTGCTACTACTATATAGAGGTCCTTCAGATGGCAGGAGATGCTGCTGTACAAGGGGGTTCAGGATACCAAATATACCTTGACTATTTCCAGTGAGGCAGGCACATTTTCCATTTCCACTGTCCCCACCTACTGTCACAATCCCTTCCTCAAATCTTTCCTTCTTTTCCTGCATTAGTTGCATCGCTTATTATGCCTGTTTCTGGACAAGAAAAATATTTGGCACATAGAAAGCCTCATTCTCCACATTAAGCCATGATTCATCCAAGCAATAACAACATCATATAGCTGTCAACTAATTAGCTAGGACTATGCTACTCTTGGAGCACTGTGAGCTGATGGCATGGGGCCTGAAGATGTGAAACCTATTGAAAGTGGGTTTTTTTTATGCATTCATAATAGGGACAGTTCACAGCTAACTGAATTAGGCAGTGGGAGTGGTGAATAAAGGGTATATGCAATAATACCAGTTTCTATATTCTAACACGCACAAATGGTGCAGATTTAAAAAATTGGGTTTCTTTTTTTTAACAGCCAATTTCAGACATAGGCATATGTTTCACACTGTATTCAATAGGAGCTTCTTAAATGTCAGCAGAATAATAGAAAATTTGAAAATCAGTAAAACTATAAAGTTTTGAAATGAGTGAAATTCACATTTTCTTCAGCAAATTTTATGCAAAAAATGCCTTCCACTTTTGATGGGTTTTCTTTAATCAGAGATAGGCAAGGAATACATTGACTCCACACAAGATTTCTGTTCAAAGTTTTTGAAGCTGATATCAATATCAGTCCTTCTCTGCGATTGCAGTCAAGTGATAATCCAGTTCCTTCTCTGTCAGTGTTCTAGGAAGAGCAAAAACTCAGGGTTATTTCAGAGTACAAAATTTCCTTTCTTGGAGAGGAGGAAGGATGAAGAAACAAACCTGAACTTGGGCTCTGATTTTGATGTAATCCCAACCTCAATCTCAGTAGGCTTGAAGTCTGCTGACAGCACAGTTGACAAGGCATTGATTGCAAGCTGGAAAGAGTGAGAATCAGTTCTCATTGCCCAGCAGTTATGGAATAATTGAAGAATATGGAACTGTTTCACAATTTCGATTCAGAAAAAGCAGACCTTACATTCTCAGGGGAGAAAAAAAAAAATATAAATTTACCATTTACTTTTGAGGCATTTAGGAATTTCCATACAGTCATTTTGAGGATCAGTAGATACCTATAAATATGAAGGGAGAGGCTTAAATTGATTTAAATGACATGCAATACAACATTGCAAATGAGTTATTAAAGATGGCCTTCAACTGCTTTGTTCTATTCTTTTCACTGCAAATGGCTCAAAGGGTAGCAACAGCTTGCCCAAAGTCCCAACCCTCACAATAGCACAAACAAAGGTTCCAACACTTAATGCTAGCAAAACCTTTGCTAAGCATACATACAAACTGCTTAGTGTATGCCAAACGAAAATATACAATCCACAAACATTTTGAAACTGAAAACTTATATCTCTAGAATGATAGCACTGTGATGAGTCTGGCATAATTTCAAAATTTTCTTGTTTCACAAGCTATGCCAGTATTCAACTTTGGTGCCTTTCCATGATAAAAAAAATTTGGAAAGTAGGCCATATCATCTTCCTATGATGAGAAAAGGATTTCCCCTTTCAGTGCTTTAAACATCAATAAGAAAAATATGTAATATTTGAAGAAAGCTGTTGCAACGTGCAATTATTTTCATTTAAATATTTCATTTTTCAATAAAAGTTAAGCTGTGGCAACCCCAGGTAGTCATTTAAAAATGTTTATTTGTGAAGCAAACACCCAGGGTTGTGCAAGAGAATGCAATGAATACATGCAACCATTCCAAAAGCTATAGCATTTTAAAGTGAGTCATTACTCCTGGCTCATCCTGTATATATAGGGTGTCCCAATTGACACTTCAGGATTTTAGTGCTTCATAAAATTTGTACCAATTATTATAAATTGGTGACTATTTTTCATATATGAAGTTGTCTTCAATTTTTTTGTCGTAAAAACCTAGGCAAAAGGGTAGGTAGGTAGCAAAAACCTAGACACTTAATATCTGATAAAATGTCAGCAACTTCTGACTACTGGTTCAAATTTTATCAAACACTAAAATCCCTATGTTAAGCAGAACATCCTGTATTTTTTGTAACCAAAATGTTTATATATAAATAAGCCTACATATTATATCAGGCATTTGCTTCCTGTTTGCTCAAAAATATATTGAGTGGAATAGTGAACACACAATACCATATACAAAGTCCTGTATATGAATACAGTGCAAGACTTCATGCATGGCAGGATACATGCATACAAGTATTCTCAGATTAAATACTATGTGAGAAAAAGTACTCACCATATATTCATGCATACCTGCCACCATGCACAACCATACAACTGTTCCATGATGTATAGGATTATTGTTTGAACCAAGGAAGGAAGGATGCTCAGTGATAGGTTTAAGAAAAGAGAAACAAGATCTTTTTTAGGTGGCTCTGTCTCTGAAAAACAAGGGTATCAACAGTTTTTATCATTATTTCTTTATTCTTGAATTGCTTTAAACTTTCATTTTTTCCTGGACTATTTTTCTTTGTCTATACTGACTTTTCTCTTATACATATTAATCAGACTCTGACCAACAATTTGATACTTTATCATGTGTTCTCCATTTTCATCTCTTAACCACTTCCCTTATAATGATATCCTTGCCAATGTGGCATGCACTATCCATAAATGTTTTGAATGCCATTTTAAGAAAATTGTAATATAAATTACATAGTATTTCAAGATCCCCTTTCCTTGCTACTATGTAACAAAAATAATATGGCAATTTTGGCTAGGTTTGGTGGTTCTTCATATCCACAGTGAAATGGGGTAAAAATGGAAAGTCCCAGTTATCACTGAACAAACCCCATGCTGTGCTGTTCAAACCAAGAAACAGTCAACGTATATTTTCCTTGGTTCCCCAAAGAATAAACCAATTCATGGGGAGAGTACAAAAGAATGGAAAGAGAACCTGAATGGCTTCATCTTTGGAATAGTCCTGACGTTTCTTGAATTTCTTTTCCAAATAGCTGGCTGCCTCATTCTGCTTCACACCAACACTGGCTGCCTTATAACCACAGTAGTATCCTGCTGGATCAGCCTTGTACACACATGGTCCCAATTCATCATCATATGAAATCAACATCATACCTAACAGGAAGATACAAATCAATATAAGTCCAGACTAGTGACTGTTGAGAAAATGGCTGAAAAGATACTTACTGCATCCCAAAGGTCTCATCTCTGCATTCTGGGTGTAGACCTGAGAAATGTCAGCAACTCTGCGACAAAGCATGTCAATAGGGATGTCATAGCCATATTTATACTTCCAATTGGAAGCTTCTACACGTGCCCGGTGTACCTGTGACCGGCTATCAGCTGTATTATAAAGGAAGAAGAAAATGTAAAATCAGAGCTCATTTCATGACAGTCTAGAAATAATTCACAATGACAAGGAAGAACAACTAACCAGGCATTCCCGTCATGACACATCCTATGTGGTCTGTGATGCTAAACAGGTGAGTAACAGTTCCAGAATCAAGCAGCTTATCCTGTAAGAATGAGTATCATGGCATCATGAAGATGTACACATATATTCATGTGGAAGAATCTCATAAGCAGCAGATGTGGTCTTGTTAAAAATGGAACTGGTTGTTGCCAAAGTTAACCTTGCTCATGCAGAAAGTTAAAGCTTGATCCCAGTAATCTGATTTGTTCCCTTCTTAGAAAGACAATTCTAATTCAGAACAGGTCCTCCATATTCTACAAATCTAGTAACAGTAACCAGGCTTTGGATTTATGAAACCCAAGTAATTACACTAATATCATGCCATGAACATAAGAAAAATGTTCAAGGAATGCATCATGCTCTCATGAGATGCACAAAGAAGGAACTAAAAGTTTCCAACCCAAGATACAAAGGAAAACTTTTTAGAGTTCTGAAAAATTTTTATTTTTCAACATCATTCCCATGGGTACAAACACACTTCTGTCATTGACAGGGCAAGGCTTAAATATCATTGAAAAAATTCCCCCTATGGTCAACAAGATATTCTTTCAGCTTTCTTGAGTGCATTGTATATATTATTGAAACTTTTCTGATAAAATATAAATTTGGGTTGACCAAAAAATGAGACTTTTATATTATATCTATGCAATTTTAAAACATAAAAGTTTGAAAAACAGGGAAATAAAAAATCAAATACTGCTGAAAACATGATGAAAAATTCCCTGAAAGTGGTTTCCCTAAACCCATACTTTCCCTGAAAGTAGTTTAAAATGTCTAGGCTGTCTGAATAAAAAACAACAGTAATTAAAAGTACAGTCATAAAATGTAACTTTTCCACATATGAATTGTGATGCAGTCTCAGTACCTTAAAAATATTTCCCCTTGAGTGATGAAGGCTATTTTTTCATGTTGTGTTCTCATCATCATTATTTATTGCATTGTGTCTTTAGACCTCAGGTGAGAAGATAAGGCCGGAATTTAGTGTGTTTATATCATAAGTACTGGAAAGGAAAGAGATAGTCTCCAATCAAATCATGAACTCTGTTCTATTGAGTCTCTTCCTTCCCAGGCCTTCCTTTAACCCATTCACTTACCAATTATCTAAACTGAAGCTATGAGTAAAATACCATTTAACTTTATGAAAATTCACTAGCAACACTTACATACTAATAATTATCCACAAGTGCCACCAAGGGCACCATGTTGGATACAAATCATTCCAATAGACAAGACCATCAAAACAACAATTAGATAAGCCAAGCACATGTAATGTCAGGCAGTCGATTCAAAAACTAGGTAAGCATATGGGCACCCCTTTAATGCATTGACTTTTCTTTTAAAAGATACAGCATGATGAAACTGCACAGCCAAGAATAAGAATGCTATCATAATAAGCAGTCATTTTTGCAAAAAATGGGACACATCCGTCCTGTACTACTGAAATTACTACCTCCTGATGCACAGAGTTATGAATTTCATCAAAGTTTCAATGACTGTTACTCTTTGCCCAAGTAATCTAGAGACTTCAAAACTTTCATAACACAAATTTTAGAGTGTTTTCTATGCAATACAAAATAATCACAAATCTAGCATTTTCATGCAAGTGGCCTCAAACAGGATGCCCCTTTTTGCACCACCTGTTGCACTCTCCTTACTACTGCTTATTAAGTAAAAATTTCCACGTTGCATCAATGAGAGCAATGTGTCTCTATCTACCCCAATATGCATGCAGTGGCAGATCCAGGGGGGGGGGGGGGGGGGGACTGCCCCCCTATTTCCAGGGGGGGGGGGGGGGGGGGGGGGGGGGGGGGCGACTGTCCCCCTATTACCTACCAGGTTTGCATTCTATTTTTTTTTATTTAAAAGGCACCTACATTAATCTTTATTGGGGCTGGTGAAATAGATATCTGAATTTTTACCCCAGATGAAAAATGAAAATGTTGATAGGATGGAGTGGTGGTAGGTTGGGGGGGAGGGGTGTGGTAGGAACTAGGGAATCCCCCTCCCCTTATGAAAACTTTCTGCATCCACCACTGTATGCATGTGATCCCAACCACAGGCTTCCTGTTCAGTGACACTGACAGGCATATTGAGGATGTATTTAGGGGGGGGGGGGGTGAGGGACACCCTCATACCCAACGAGCTGTGGGTAGGTCACACCTCATATGATTACCATTGTTTTTACAACTGCAAAGGTTCTGGCTTTACACCATCCATATCTTATGAAAAATAATGATTCACTTCCCACAGAAAGATATTGGGATAATGGTGATATTCTACAAGTACAACTAGAGGTACCTTTACCATATAGGCCTAGAATGGCAGACTCACAGGGACTTTCTTCTGGGTGACACAGACAGCAGAATCAACTCCCTTCAGAGCAATTGATGTTAACCCTCCCTGATTAATGGCCTTGAATGCATATTCTGCAAAGAAAAAAATTCATTAAGAAGTAACAGAGCAATGAGCAAGAAGTTGAAACAATGGGGGAAAAAAGGACTGAGGCATTCCTTCAGCATATAAAAATTTCAGTTTAAAGATATGACAGTCATATCCTAGTGCATCCCATGTCCAGATTTCTTAACATTTGAATTTCACATATATTTAATATTTATTCCTTAGAAAAGAAAATACAGATTTCAATTACTATAGACATATGAAAAGCAGGCAAACCAAAAGCAGCAAACTCAAAGAAACCATTCAAAGAGGCCCAGTTGATATTTAAACATGTATATAATGTGTGGAGAAAATGCTCAGGAATCACAAGAATATACTTACAATGTTTTTAAAATATTTTTCCATACCCCTGGACTTCTGATTTGACAAAAACATTTCATTTCATGTTAAATCATTTACCTGTTCAATCAAGTGAGGTTCTTGTGTGTTTCAGGAAGTAATAACAGTCAAAGTTAGAATGAAAATATGAATTTGTACATCATAGGACAGCTATAAGTGAGCATTTTTTCACTTGTATCTATTGAAAGCAGTTTCTTTTAGAATGACTTGTTAAGAGAGTGATTATAATGTCACAACCTGAGAGAAAGTTACTGAACCCCACTCACACAAACTGAAAATCCTGCAGAAGCAGACCCAAATTGCACACTGCATTAAATCAATAAAATGTAGCACACCAGGCCACTCTTCATGTTTTTGAGCATTTTGACATTAAGTTAAAAGTTCACAGGGTGGGCCATAAATATCACCACTTGTAACTTTTCTATTTCTGTATTCCTAAAAATAGCAAAAGAAACATTTTTTTTGTACCTCTTTGTGCATGTCTCTTTGGTGGTCAACCTTGACTATTTTCACATGGATCCTTCTCCACATAGAAATGGCTTGAGATTCAAAAAATTGTCTGGCTGACCACAATGCAGAAATGATCAAAGAATACAAATGACCCCCATACAACTCTGACCGTAACCAAACTGATTACTGTATGCTAAGTCTGCTTTTAGTCTGCTGGATGTTCCAATCCCCCAATCCCAAAAACCAGATTAGCTACAGCTCATGAATGTGAACATAAAAGTTTTTCTTCAAGAAGAAGAAATAATCAAAACCCTCATATGAAATTCATGACACCACCGTATTCCTGTCTATCCTGCTTCCCCCTGTAGGGGGAGTCCTTGCTAAACCCAAATATGTATTTCAAATGAATTAATGAAGCTTATTGCAGGGTGGCAAATGCAAAAAGTATAGGCCTACAGCTTACCCAAGGCCTCTGGAAGAGTCATTGACCGCATGCTCCTAAGATAGTAAAAAAGAAAAATGGGGGGGGGGGGGCAAATAAAAATTTCTAGCTCAATTTAAAGACCTACCACACATCAATGCTCAAGTGCAAGTCCTAATAGAACGTATAGCATTTAAAGAGATTACAAATCAACCATAGGCTTACACCCATCGTTTCACTAGCCTACATTTACATTCAGCATAACAGAATGCTTTTGTTATGACTCACCAACTTGATACAAACGACCTTCGGGGGAAAAAATCGTGATATGCCGGTCGAAACCTGCACTGCTTCCTCGAGACATCTTCAACGAGCAGGTTAGGTTTAAGTCTAACGTTAATGTTCAACAGATGCAACAGGCAGTCTAACGTCCAAGTTCAGCTGTTAGGACTGCACGATGATAAGGCAAAACTTGGACACCGTAGACGATCTGTACGCTCGTTACTTCGGAAACCTCTCAGGGTGGCACTCAAGTTCGGACCCCCAAGGCCACAGAGCAGGTGAAACGGCGACTCTATCCCCACTTGGCTTGTGATGAATCTGCACTTTGCCTGCTCACATGCGCTCAACAAGCTGCCATGCTGAATTCACTGTTGTCATATCTCTTGGTATAAGTGCTCCATTGAATTGAATTTATTCTCATCAACCACAAAGACCAAGTGCTTATCAGCATACCTGTATGATGGAAAAGCGTTTTGAGACATTCTAATAATACATGTTCTGGTATGGTACATTAACAGATAGACCCCTTAAGGGCTGGCCTTCGGCGCAGTGCAGAGACCCCCCCACCCCCCTCAGAAGGGAGGGTCAATCCCAGGCGCTCAAAAATACGTCGAAACGGAGGGCATTTCCACTTCATCTAATATATATACAGTGCTTATCGAATGAATTCACCCTCCCCCCCCTCCTTTGGAGTAGGGGGAGAGCGCTGATGGTGGTGGAACACGAGTGACATCTGTTTTTCATCCAATGAAGATTCAATGAAAAGATGTTACCAGCGTTCGCGATCCCAACCAGTCCCGCTAATCCAGAACACGGATAACTTGAAGGAGCTCCCCATGAAAACTAGTCCACCCGTACGTTTCATGGGCGAGACACAATGAGCAGGAACAGTTTCGATTAACTAAGTTCGAATGATTAAGCATCAGGGAATGCCCAGCACCGCGATTAGGATGAGGTTTTGTCGTCAACACAACCGCGAAATTTGACATTATCCTAGACAGAATCGTAAATCCTAAAATTGGGCTTTATGGAGGATACATTTTATTTTCTATCAAACAACTTTTATTTAATTAATTGTCAAATGACACAAAGAAATGTTCACTATCTCCAATCATTCCAAAATTGCAAAATCGAGAACGTGAAATCTGAATGCATTATTGTTCAATAAATTGCTCTTTACCGAATGGCTGTATTACAGCTTAGCCTCTGGTGCAGAATTTAGGATGGGCTGCTTTCGTATACAAATATCAAATAAAGATTTTGTGCATGACAAAGCATATTTGTATTTCTTGTAGTCAGTGAGCTCAATACTGGCATATGCTACGAACGAGTTGATGCGGCTAAATGATGGTAGATCCCCTGATGAGGTGGAAAATTTCCTCGATGGGATTTAGAGAAGGGGAGTAGGGAGGAGTGAACCAATAGGGATTATCCGGCGCTTTCGATTTCATCCCTGACTTGCCCATGAGCATGGAATCGCACGTTTCAATTATAATTGTACTTGGTTCCTCCAGTTCATTCAGCAGTGTGTACAAGCAAAAATGTTCCAAAATTTACCGTTATCATGAACATAGACTTAAGGACAATCCCTACTTCATCCATGGCCATGTTCCAACCCTTGGAGTTGGGCCCGGGGAAAGTAGCCCTCATAGAATCAGCTTTGAAAGTTAATTCTTTCTGACTAAAACACTGACTTTGCAGATAACGTGATCACGTGACAGGTTATGATTAGAGAGGCAGTACTGAGTATGGAAAACTTAAGTAAAAAGGTTCCTTACTTTCCTACAATATTTCTGCCGAATCTCCGTCGAATATGCAGATTGAAGAGATTCATTAACATGTATGAACCCTGGGTGGTCCACAGTTTCTGCCTCGAGGAATTTCAGGACATAGGCGAACCTGTTCAGTTGATGTCAAAATGTGGTTAAATTAAAGTGTCTTCATTTAATAAAAAATATTTACCTCACAGTTTTGCCTCCTCTCAATAACTTCGGGTTTATTTCTCCCTGCAGGAATTTCCCCCGAACCTTGAAGGTGACTTTATGCTTCTTCAGGATTTTGGGAATGGCTGATACTGAGTATCACAAAAAACGTCTTGTCAGCATTGACCATTTCCTACAGGTCCTCTTCAGGAAACGATCGATTGAATTTATTGGAGCTGTCAAATTTTCACCAGAGATTTATAAATTTCATAATCCTAGCTTTCTCTCATCCCAGAAATCAAGACAATGGCAGGCGTAAAAAGTGGAAAGGTCCAAAAGCCTACCCTCAGGAGAAAAATCATTTTGACAGCTTCTCAGAGTGCCATCTGTTGCCCATTCGAAAGCTGCTTCCGATGCCCCCTGTTTTTCTCCTTCCAAACTCCTGTTTTCTTATACTTCTGACAAGTCGAGTTGACTGTGTTCAAGTCCAGCTCCTTTGAGATGATCTAGTAGGATTTCCTTTCCTGAATATGTTTTCGAATTATTCTCTCCCTCTCTCACCATCATATTGTCATCGATGCGCAAATGAGTTTTGGGATGTGATTTCGTGAGAGTCTGACGGAAGACTGAGAAATGATAATATACGGTATGCCTTCCCTACCCGTAGCGATCGAAACGGCAGGGGATGCAGGAGACAGCGACGTGAACGACATCTGCATCAACAAGTAAATACTAAGTAGTTACAGATCTGCACATCCTCCATAAGAAAGCATAGCGAGCCATAGGAGCCCATAGTCAGAGGGGGGTGAATTCATTCGATAAGCACTGTAATAGATATATTCTATATTGCATAGACTTATCTTTGTAGTGAAGTGGTGGAAACTGTTGTATCTCAAGGAAAACTTGTATTTCTACTTATCTAGGATTCTTACAAAGTCTAGAACTATGACTGATAAGATTGCACCATGAAGAGGAATCAGGCAGGGTCAGATCCACATGGGAAAAAACCCTCAACATCACGAAGGGGCCGATTTAGGCCAGACATGGCTGAGGCTAAAGTCAAGGTAGTCAGAGAACCTCAACCAAGAGGTCATGTTATCCTGTGTGACCAAAGTGAAGAACGGAACAATGGTGAGAGACAGAAGACTAAATCTGGTCTAGCCTCTCCAACAATGAATTCCACCTTGAGGATCATGTCCACTTTGCAACATATGAGGAATATGCAGCCAGATTTTATGGCCACAGTGCAAGATGAAGTGAAAAAATCCCAGCCTCTGCAGAAGGAAATCAACCAAAAGGTAGGACTTGGAACATTAAGTCAGTTTGTGTGTAATTCAGGTTACACATGATATATTCTTGTCCTATTTGGCTGAAGGTGACCTCCCTCAATGAACTTGAGGGGAATTATTAGCAAAATGTGTACAAAGCCAGCCCAAAGCCATTTGGATTTTTAAATTGTCTAGTTGAGTGAAAGTAATGCATGTGTAAGTTAATAACTGTGTAATGTATGCCTCTCAACATTCACCACCATTTGCTAATCACACATTTGGTACCCATGAAAATTATTGTTACAGTAGATCCACAGCTTGAAAGTCATTCAGGAAAAGTTGATTGTGTATCTGTGGTAGATGATACACTGTGGATTACAGTTATTCTAACTTTCTGAGTCACTTAGTATTTTCTGCTATGATGGTTTGCTAGTTGTTACCTGTGAGACATCCATGTCCTATTTGAGGCCAATCCATGAGGAGGTAAGGACTTTTAAACTGCTCCAAAATAAATATGTGCAGGGTATGAGGAGTAATGCTGGCATAAAAGTGATCATGCCGTAGAGGCCCTCTCTAATTGCCTCCACTGTGAGAGCTCTGCAGAAGTGAGGAAAGGGGAAAGGTGACAGACAGGGTAACCCTAATTGAACTCTGTGCCCTGGAGCAAAGAGACTTGGAAGCAGCCCCTGCTTGTCATTGACCACTGATCCCCCATTGAGAATCACATTCCAAGAAGCCATTAATGATCCTCATTAAGGACGGGGTTTGAACCATCTAACTTGCCTGGAGATGTGCCCATCATGTAGGCTGTTATCTATTTATTAATCCTCTGGCTTTTACTTATGTTCTTGTATCTTGGTTCTGAGACTGGTTGAGCTAATGGTCTTGCGGGAACTACATTTCATGATTATCACCAATACCTGACAAAGAAGCAAATCTATTTAGTAGCTATGTGACAGTTTCATGGCCTCAACCCCTTTGGGACAGGCTGCTGGATAGCTTCATTGGAAGAAAAGTTTCACATTCACTATTTTTAACCTTCTCTAGTCTTGTTGTCTCATATATAAACTGGCTATATTTATGCTTCATAGAGTTCCTCAAAGCTGGTGTCTGCTTATTCATTACATCCCAGTTAGGAGCTTCTAGCTTTGGCTTTGTATCAGAGATGAGTGAGAGTGGAGCAGTGCTGCTTTAGGTAGATTGGTAGATATGGCAAGGAAAGGGATGGAACAAAAATGTGTTGACCCTTCCACAATTATGCAAAAAAATTTCTACCATCCCCTGTGTTATACAATAGGGACTCTTTTATCCTGAAAACAATAGTTTGTTTAAAAAAAAGTCATATCATGAAACCTAATGATTACTATTTATGCAGTTACCTGCATTAATAGTGATGAAATAACCTAGAAACAGTGAATGATCAGAGCCCAAGAGCATACCTGGTCTACCGCTACTTAAGCCTGGAATATGTACTCAGGCAAACAGCAATAGGGTTAAAGTTGCAAATTATTTCAGCATAATTGAAATTGTGGTTATGCTCAGATATCAAACAGGATCCAATTGCTTGAGTGGAGTGCTGCTGGATATTTATATTTATGGAACAATTATCACTGATTTTGTCTATGAATCTCACTATTGAACAGAGATAACCATATTATGCTACTTCATTCACCGATATTCATTTTTTGCAGGTGGCAATAGCACTGAATGTCAAGAGGACAGAGGAAGTTTACAAAGGAGTGTTGAGATGTGATGTGGATGAGCAAGAACTTGTGTCTCGAGCAGAAAGACAAATGGCGCTACGAGCCAAAGCAGTTCGACCACAACCTCGACTCAAAGATCCTGAGCCAGACATTCAAGATTTTTTCAAGAAGGACTTCTTCAAAGAATATCCCATGCTTGAGGCCTTTCAAATCAAAGGATGTGAGACATTCAAAGTGAAGCCATCCATGGCACCTCTTGAGGAACAGATTGACATCCTGCAGTTGAGGGAATGGCGACTCCAGCGGCTTTTAGATACATAAATGTATTTTCATTCCTGTGTAATGAACTGAAAGTTGATGTAGACTAGTACTTTATTTTACAATGAAACATGATTTTTTCCATAAATCAGAATCACACCTTGAACAGAAAGCAATGAGTGAAGAATTCACGAAATAAAGTTCTCTACAAGAATACCAAGCCATGTTCCAAGCTAGATCATGCATACAGTCCCTTTGGGTCTATTTCTGGATGACCCTTCTGGGCAATGCCAGCCACAAGCTTCTTCACTTCTGCAATTGCTTTCCCAGGATTCAATCCCTGCAGGAAATAATTGGAAATATATAAACAGAAAATAATGGAAAAAATTACATGTAACTAGCCATCTCTTCCTTCACCTTTGGGCAGGTTTTGGTGCAATTCATAATGGTGTGGCATTTGAAGACTGAGAAGGGATCCTTCATCTGATCTAGCCTTTTCTCGAGAGCATCATCTCGAGAATCAATCATCCAGCGATATGCCTGCATTAGTACAGCTGGACCCAAATATTTATCCCCATTCCACCAATAAGCAGGGCAGCTGGTGCTGCAGCATGCACACAGAATGCATTCATACAAGCCATCCTGGAAAAAAAATTATAGAAATTTAATTGTTTCAAGAATGTCACTGTCATTTTTTATGTCTTTAGGCATACTCCATGAGTCCACTCTTATGACAAGTAGGCCTATACATAAGGTAGGGCTAAGAAGTTCCAGGATGGAATTTTTTTAAAATGAGTCTGGCAACATATGAATATCATATTATGAATGATATTCATAATAGCAATTAGAGCTGCAAGAGCAATGGATATTTCTTCCCTTTTAACTCCTTCAGTACTATAACAGTACCAGTACAGTTGGATGTGCAAGGTCCTTTTTAACTTAAACTTAAATTTTAACGATTCATGCTAACAGGCACTGCATCGTGCAAGTCCAAAATTTCTGCAAAAGCACTGAGCATACACAAACCTTGAAAAATCCCAGCAGTGCATAGATTAACATAAATTTTCTCATCATGTTTCCTCTAACTGCTTTGCTTTTATACCATTGTTAGGTGTTTACCACTGAGACCATGTTGAAACAAGGTCTCCTGAGGTAAATTTGTCAAATTGATTGACCATTTGATTAAGGTCACTCAGAAGATATGACAGAGGCAGGTCCTTACAAACATCAGGTTCACATATTTTGGCACAAATGTGATCAATGTGCAAAACTGGAAACCATTAACAGCAGTTGCCTCTATTCTGAAACCAGGTCAAGTCCAACACTCTGACTGCATTAATACCAAGACTCCATTATCCCCACAAACTGACCTCACTCAACTATGAGTGACCTCCCTCCTCAACAGTCAATGAAGTTGGTAAAATCATCTTCAGAGACCTTGGTTCACTTGATGTTTCAATGTGCTATTGAGGAGTTCCAGTTCTACATTTCATCAATGACCTTCACATGTGTGTTTGTTTTGGGCAAATAGTAGAACATCCTAATCGTATTTACAGTTATCCCTTTTAGGGTATTTTTAAAACTTCCTCTGTGGGAATCCATACTACAACTTTGTAGCACCTAAAATTTCATGAGCCCTTACTATGAGCTTCTGTGCCAAATTTGATGAATATCACTAAATTCTGTCTTGGTGTTATTTTTTTAAAATTGTTTATGAAGGCAAAATTAGAAGGAAGAGAATCATACCAGTTTCTTGCGATCACTGACACTCTGAAGGAACTCCTTCCCAAACTGATTGTCCTTGCGCTGTAGCCAGGGTTCAATGGACTTGTATTGCTCATAAAAGTTAGTCATATCAGGAACCAGGTCTTTGATGATGTAAAGGTGGGGTAATGGATAGATTTTGGCTGTCTTCCCTGTGTTTTCATCAATTTTGCTGCAAAAGAAAGTAATATGATTCAGAAACCTAGATTCATTTCTTTGGGGAAGAGCAAATTTTCATACACCTCTAACCACAAGAAGTTCTCACCTTATGCATGCAAGGGTATTTGAGCCACCAATGTTCATAGCACAGGAGCCGCAGATCCCCTCTCGACAGGATCGTCGGAATGTCAGTGTTGCATCCATCTCATTTTTTATTTTGATCAATGCATCAAGGACCATTGGGCCACAGCTGAGCTCCGAAAAAAAAAGTCGACAGAAGGAAAGAATCAACACTCTATATAAACAAATTCAGAGTCTAAGACAGTGTTTCTCAACATCTGATCCACATACTGGTGGCAATCCTTAATTATGATCTTGACAGTCTACGATGACATAAAAGTTGAAAAAACCACTGGCCGAGAACATCAGGGTTCACTGAATTGACTGGCTGATCATGACAAAAAACTCCATATGACTTACTCATTCAAGTCTACCTCATATGTCTTCAAATGTGGCTTGTCCCCTGGCTTGTCAGGATCCCACCTGTAGATGGCAAACTTCTTCATTCGAGGTGTTGTAGCAGCAGCAGCTGCACTCATCTAAAAATGGAAGTTCATAGAATGCAACTTTGCAAGATTGGCATGAAAAGAAATCCAGTAAAAGGAATGTATCTACTGTGTTTTTCACATCAGCTAGACACCTCTTCACTTGACTTCAAAACTCAAGCATGAGGAATGTCCCATGCACGTGTCTGAGTCAAGTGAAAAATGCTGTACATTCCAAGATGCTTTTCTTGGATAAGATGAAAATCACAAGCTTAGATAGTCCCCATCCCTGTTATATCACCTTTCTGAAGTTACAGACAGGAAGTTATCTCAGAATAAGCTAGAATAAGCCTCCAAAGGTCTGCTGTATAAGGAGAGCCCTTCCTTTGCATCCAATAAAGAGTTTTTATGATCTCATGATATTGTTCAATATAGCATATACCTACTATTATTAGTTTCACTTGCTTTTATGGAAAATAATGGATTTGATGCACAGGAAAATGAGATGAATCTATTTTTCCTTGTAGTATTGATACAATTGACTTTCTACTGTCCTTTATTCTCCTGCAGATAATGAGTTTACCCAATACTTGGAAACTCCATGAAGGAATGAAAGAATTAACTTCAACACATTTTTTCTTCATTTAATAGTGGTCTGACACTTACAGTGTTTCATGCAGGGCAAATTCATAACTGCAGCTATATTCTTGCCAATCTGTTGATCTTGTCCCTATCCCTACAAGGTCATACAAAGCATTGCAGCATTTATAGATTGCCTCATTCCACATAGGGATATAAAAACAAGTTGAGCAAGCCCAGCCCAGTAGTGGGCCTCCTTTCAGTTAAGGAAACCCTCATTTTGTCACCTAATTGAACAAAATGATATCTCTTTCCAGTCTTTGACCATCAAAAACCTCATTTCTCATTTATATTTGGTAAAAATAGACAAACAGTGCCCATGAAACAATGATGAGAGGATGGAGGGCTGTGTGTGGTTGCATCCCTCTGCCACGAAGGTTGGTAGAGAACTGAGAGCTCTGGCTGCTGACATGGTGCTGTGCTCAAAGCCTGGGTCGTACGCGCATGCACATTGTGATTACATCCTGAAGGGCTCATAGGTACTCATGACTTCCCCTCCATTAGCAAATTTCAATTCCAAAATTTGCAAAAACATGCCGATTTTGGTGCAAATTCACCACAAAATGAACTCAGCCTGTATATTGATCATATCTACTAGCTTACCAATTTTCACATTGATCAGACCAATATTTTTAAAGATATTGTTGGACAATCAAAATGTGACACACTGACAGACAGGACAAGACTATAAGTGGTCTCTTTCCTTTCAAAAAAGGAGGCCCACTAAAAAGAGAAAGAGAGAAAAATCAAAGAAATACAGTGAAAACTCGTTAACTCGAATCCTGATAAGTCGAAATTCTGCTTATCTCGAAGTTCAAAGCTTGGTCCCGGCGGAACCCCGTAGGACACCATGTTAAATGCTCCGTTTAACTCGAATTCGCTTATCTCGAATTTCCGGATATCTCGAATGAAATTTTCACTCCCGATAACGAATTTCTCACGGTTAACTCGAATTCAGGGTGAGAAGGGGGGAAAAATTT